>SNQJ01S0015595.1:83594-137131 GCA_010110895.2 Picea sitchensis | reverse complement strand
GTCTCTTAGAGGCTGCGGCGACCAACTTCCTGAATGCTTCCAGTTCTGGTAATGGGGGAGGGTTAGAGGTGGCGCCCCCACCAGCGTCCATGGCTGGGGGTTCCCTAATCGTTGCAGAGAACCCGAACTGGGACACGTCCTCGTGCCCCTGCGTGTCTGAGGATGCCGAGTCGCGACTTTAAATGCACAGGGCCGCCGAAAAAGAATGTGACCTTCAGACCTTCAAAATGGGGACGCTCTAATCTGAGGAATCACTGCTGTCCGCGAGCGATCTGGAGTAGGAGGTGGAGGAGTCGGCCAAGCTAAGCCTGGCCGCCGAGAGGGCCGAGGCTGCCTGTGCGAGCGACTAGGGTTCCAAGTTCCCTAGCTCAGGCCTGTGCGCGCGACCGGAAAAAAAAATCGTTTGCATATTATTTTTAAATGACATAACGATTCAATAAAATTAAAAATCAATATCTGCAATAATACACAGTCAAAAATTATGGAAAATTTATATTATGGAACCTTTCATTGTCCTCTTCAAAAGGGTACTTTTAGATTTTACTTTTAAATAAAATTAAGGTAGATACATGGTGTCAATCTAAACATGTTTAAAATATGCAACTTTTTCAGATTGGTCAAATTCAAAAAACTGTAGTAATTATAATATTCATTTGGTGTCTTCAAAACTATAGTCATATTTTAATAGAGTTTGATTAGATTGTTGCAACATATTTCATTTTTCATAAAAGAATTTTTTTTTAATAATGAGTAAATTGGTGTCAACAAACATAACTCATTATCATTGCCTTCATTTTTAAGGAACATACTATCAAACAATCACTAAATTGGAATATCAAATTTCAATCCAAAAATTTCAAAAATTAATCAATAGAAAGCTAACAAAATTCATGACAAGTTTTGTTTTTAGTGTAAAGTGAAATTCTAAATAAAAAAAATACTTTTGTTTACGAGAAGTTGAAAAACTTCTAAAAATATATTTTATTTTCTCAAAAAACAAGGAAAATAGACACCCATAGTACTTAATCCATTTCTTTGTTTTTCCTCTTGGTTCATTGACAAGGGTTTTAACCATTTTTTTCAAGTTGTAGTTGATCTTGTTGGTGAAGGTTTTTTGACTTTGAGAAATCCCTTCTTGTAGGACCTTCGTCCTCTTAGCTTATTTTAATTAGGTTAGAGATTATTCTTTCGTCATGGTTCTAATATCTTACCATAGTCCTTAATATAGAAGTGACCAATTCTTAGAGGGGCAGACTTCTTCACCCCATAATCCCTAATTCGATTTTTTTTAAAAAGGCACTAGTCTTATATCCAACAACCAACCAAAAAACCCTAAAAATCAAAAGTTTTTATTTTTTGTTTAATAAGAAATCTAACGGTGAAATTCATTTATTTGGATTTCATTTATTGTATAGTATAAAGTTAATGGATCATTTCATTTTCTAGTCATATTATTCTGAGGGTTTAAGCTTAGTTGTTGATCTCTAACCCTAAGGAGGAAAATCGACCTTATTGGATTGAGCTTTAAGGTGTTATGTAATGTTCTTTGGGTTGATTTAAGGTGACTCTCAAATCTGGAAATTAGATTGCAACATTAAAAATAAGATTTGGTGAAACCCTAAGGCCAGGGTTTGGCACTTCAAGGTGTTCTATTTCTCATCCATAGCCTCTATTTCATTTCTAGATTGTTTATCAAACTTATCTTACATATCTAGAGGTTATTTTAATCTCTAAAGTGCTTGTAACTATATATCATTTGCTTAGAGGTTTTATTTGGTGAATTCCAAGTGCTTACTTGTAAAACCCTAGAGGGATTCACCATCCATTTTACAACTTATTTCTTAGTTAATGTTTATGTATCTTTAGAACTTGTCTCTAACAGTTGTTGGGTTGTTGTTGAATATCTATTTACCGAGTTATGTTAGACTTGAATACTAATCTAAATTTGTTAAAGTTGTGTATCTTACATATCATATTTGGCACACACAATCCACTAGATCCTAACCTTTCTTTGAAGTGGTTATAAGTGTGATTCATGCAATTTTTTCTAGTTGAATATATTTATAGCATTATAATCGTTGATTGGAATCCTAATGCATTGTCTTTTTATATATTTTTTGGATTCATTAAATTAAATCATATAATTTCATGGTTTTGTTTCACTTAAAGAGGTTTACTCTTCATTATTTGGGATACCCATTGTGGCTTCTAGGAGCTAGCCTAAAGTGCAGGGGAAAGTGTATTGAGGTGACAATGGTGCAATTATCACTCTCATTTCCTCAAATAGCCCCCATGTTGGCAAGGGTACTAGTTCAAAAAGTAACAATACCTCAAATACTCTACCTCTACCAAGCAATGGTGGAACATCCACATCCAAATTCTTGAATAGAGGCGTAAATATCCAATGTCTTGTATCGATAATTTATTTATTTCTAACTATTCACATTGTTTCACTCCCCTACTAATTTATAAAATACATCATTCTGACTTCACCTTCTTATAATGATGTACTTTTTGCACCTTCAAGAACAATTACTTGTAACATCCTCGGTTTTGATTCCCACAAATTATAATGTAATTGTATAAATGTGAATTAGGTTAGTGAACCGATATAATTGGGGCAAAGAGCTCAAACCGATTAATATGGCTGAGGGAAAAATTGTATATTATGAACATTGAAATAATTAATAAAAGTACTAATTGTTGGTTGTGATACGAGAGGGATGAAAATGATGGGGGGAAATGATTCCACAAGAGAGGGGTCCAAGGGGGATTCATTCATGATTATTAATCCAACCCACATATCTGAAATTATTATCTTTGTGTAACCTTCTATTTGTTTTTAGGTGTTCTCAAAGCCAATCATTTAATGCATGTAATAGGTTGGGTGTGACGAGTCACATTCCATAGTTAATGGGGAGCATGTTGGGTATGTGTTATATTCTTTGCACGAGTAGTAGTGTCTGAGTGTCTGCGCCGAGTGCGGAGGGGGGCAGAGCCCCCCGCACGGGGGTTTGGGGGAAGCGCCCCCGAAAATAATTTTCGCACCAGGACGACATATTTCCAGGACCACATGATATTTAGGTGGTTTTTCGGCACATGGGTTTTTGCCGATCGTTTTCTATTTCCGGTTAAGGAATTAGGGTTTTGGACTAATCCAGGTCATTGGGTTAGGGTTTTGGATGCCGCTGGCTCCTATATGTATATTGTATTGTAAACAATGTAACACAAGGTGTATGAACATAATNTGTCATTGTATATTTTCTGTTCCTTTCTGAATATCAGTTTGGAGTAGATATTGTACAAGGTTAGAATTTACATTTGGTATCAGATATTTATTGGCTTCGGGGGGACGCCTTTGTCATCAAGGGTTTGGCTCGGGACTGTGATAAGCCTTGTTACAGTGGGAGATCTGCGGTATTGTTTTTCAGGTGAAAAATCTCTGTGTAATGTTTGTATTTTCCATTGTATATTTTCTGTTCTTTTCTGAATATCAGTTTGCAGTAGATATTGTACAAGGTTAGAATTTACAGAGCATGGGGCTGAATTACAATCAACATTGGGCAAAGTGAGCAGTCAAATGACTTGGGGAAAAGGAAAACTGTATGGCCAAAATAATACAGTTTTTGCATGTAGATTTTGGATAGCAAGGGAGGATTTGAGTGCAAGTGCACTAACCATGGTATGCTTGAAGGAAACAATTTTTTAGGCTATGTTTTATGCAAGAAATGTATCTTGTTTTCTTGTAAAATGGGTTGTAATCCTATAGTGCATTTTCTTATTGAGGAAATGGCTCAAGAGCCTTGTGAAGGATGTTGTGAGCACTCATGAAACAACTAAAAGTTATTGAATTCCCTAGATAAGATACTAATGGCCAACTGAGTGCACTAAAATCTCTGATAAATTAATGGTACAACTCGAGGAACAATGAGCAGTGAAGGGGGTACATTCCTTGGGTTGTGCAGGTTGTGGGGAAGAGAAAGTTGGTGGATCGAAATTGTTGTAGGAGTAGAACTTGGGTTTTGGGTTGTTAAGTGTGGAGAGTGTAAAACCAGAGGGTTGGATATCCTTGTGGACTCATAGCCTTAGCTCAGGGGTGGCCTGTTAAATAAAGGAAATGAATAGTAGTGCCTATGGTTAGGAGGTCCATCCTTCATATGCAACCAATTGGTTATTTTATTAATAGATAAGTGTTCTATTGTTTGTATTATGAATATTATGTTGTGTAAAAGAATATTTGAATGTTTTGTGTGTTTGTTGTTTTGATTGAATAGTTGTATTCATGTTCTGGTATTTGTTGGTAGTTGCATGTTAAATTATGGGTCGGTTCCCCTTTAGGTTATTTTATATGTATAGGGGCATTTTAAAATTTGTTTTTTAGTAGGCTAAGTCTTTTTCCGCAGTGACAAGACTTAGCTTAGAAGGATGGTAACATTACAGAATGGTATCAGAGTGACAGGTTCAAACATTGAGCCATATGGGCTAGAATCAGCATGTAGAAGCTAAAATTGCATAGTTAAAGCTCAAAGAATGTTTTAAATGTGGTTGTCAGACTTTTCGAGGAAAAATTATGAGGATATTTCCTGTAATTTCGGTGAATTTGAGTTTAAGGGTTAAAATCCCCTACTTTGATCTCTAAATATGCATGTTTTAGGCCTGTGATTGGTCAAATTCTAGAAATTACAGTGTAGCCGTGAAGAATTAGATGAAATTGGGAGAAAGCCCCAATTTATGTAGTGAAATTCAATTAAAATTAGGCATGGGAGTGTTGCATTTCATGTGCATAAATCAATTTGATGCATATAGGGATGAAATTGGCCATAGAGAGAGTAATTACATAGTTTCACGATGGATCAAGCAGGGAATTCAAAATTATGCAATTCTAGAAAAAATTGAAATTTGGGAAAAAATGGATATTTTTCCATACATGACGTCAGCATGGCATAGAGGCCACATGGCAGTGATGTGAACTTCCATGGTGGAAATTGGTGGCATTGTGGAAAGTGATGTGGGAGACACTTGAGGTGGTGGTATAACCAATACCATAAACACTATGGCATGGGAGGTGAAGCAGTTCTGGCTTAGGACCTTGTACCATGTGACACCATTAAGATCATGCCACGTAGCAAGTGGATTGAAATGTCACAACCTTAGGGTTGTATTAAACCTTGTGCATTTTTGGGGTGTGACATGGCCTCTATGTCATTGATATTTCCAAATATTCATTGTCGGATATGGGAGATGTGAAAGTTCACATACGCCAAGGTAAAGGTGTGGGATGGGACCCACCCATACCCTCATCCAATGAAGAGGTGTCATGTGGTGTCTATCAGTTAGGGTGGGACCCTTGTCCCATCTCAAGGTCAGAGGTGTGTCAGTTGGGCAGGTGGGGCCTATAAAATAATAATATTTTATTAATTTTTAATGTCAGCGTAAGAGAAAGAGGAGAAAGAGAGAGAGAAGGTTGATGAGGTAGGCCAAGCGGGCCAAGAGAGAGACATGGAATTACCTCAGGGTGCCATGTGGACCCAGAATGCCACATAGACAGCCATGCTAGAAAAGATGCCACGTGGGTCATAACAGGAGCAAATTAAGTCAAATTAGGATGAAACTTTTCAGTTTTTTCCACAACAAGGAAATCTACGGAGGTTACATAGATAGTCATTGCCTATTTCTTCTTGGATTTGTCAGAAATTGTAAAATAGTGGTTTCTAAACATCTAGGTCCATATCAATGGCAGAGATCCATATTATGCAGAAATTATTGTAGAGATTCTAAAAAGTAGACATGGAAACAAATCATGAAGGAATTGAATAAATTCTAAGGGGTTTCGAATAGGGATGCAGAAATAGACCAAAATCTACTATTCTGGACCACGCTTTAAGGATTTTGGGGATTTTTTGAGGATGAAAAGGGTCCCGAAATGGTAAAACTAGAAAAAAATATTTACTCGACATTTTGTAAACGCATCGATCTAGACAACTTTGGTTTATTGAAATTTTTCCATGAGTGCACAGTTTGAGAGGTAGTTAGTTTGGCTAAAAATTCGAAGTCTGGAAAAAGGGGTGAAAAGGGGACAAAGTTGTCATTTCCATATTGTTGTAGTTTTTTTATTGAAGCCTCATATTGACAATATAATATTTGTTATGAATTCTCTGGCATCATTACTATATATGTATCATACAAAATTTTCTCTAGTTCCTAACGTATTAATTCTACAAGTGGCAGAAGTTGGTGTCTAGGATTAATTGCACCAGAATGAAAAATGCCCAAAAGGGGTAAATTAGTAATATTCAAACGACTATAAATTTCTTATCATAGATCAAATTTGAGAAATAATGTAGTCATTGGAAATTTCTTGCATAGAATAATCTATATATGCACCTAAAACTATGAATTGAGCATCTAAACTCACAAGAAATCAGAAGGAAGATGACTACCGACCTTAAAGGGAAAAAATGTGTGTATGTTTCTAGAATTGTAAATTATAGTTTTTAGCTAACAAATGTTGTTGTATACACATTGCTCAGAAGCTTAAGTTTACTTATGGAACATAAAATGTTTATAATTATGTCTGTGTGTGTGTGTGTGTGTGTGTGTGTGTGTGTGTGTGTGTGTGTGTGTGTGTGTGTGTGTGTGTGTGCAAGAGAAATATGCAGATATGAGGAAAAGGCATGTATAGTTCTTCAAAATAAGCATGTGATTTCTTTAGAAAGATGCAAGAACAAGATATGTAGACTCAGTGAGAAATATAGAAGACCTATAATGGAATTTTAATGTGGGGAAATAATGTTATATGACATATGTGCATATCAAATGTGGATGATGAGTAAGAAATACCATCTAGAATCCATGATATTGCATGTGCAGTAGGTACACGTGGAGGTTCAAAGCATCGGAATATGAAAAGTGGTTTAAATAGAAGGTGAAATAGTTGGAATTGGTATCAAGGATGAGAAGAGACATTCAAAGCAAGAGTGTCATGTCAAGGGTTATTCACAACATGATCAAAGGCTAGGAAGGAAGAATGTTAAGATATGATTCGGGGTCAACCAAGGTGCAAGAGTATATCACTCGATGGATGAGAGAGTGAAAATTCCATTATGTGTAGTTTTTTAATATATGGATGTAATTAGACTCCAATGATAGGTAATACATAAAAATTAATTGTATTCCAAAATTGGACAAAGTCCATGAATAGTTGAGGTAAGTAGAAAAAGGTATCATAGGTGGATGCCAAGTCAGTTAGAGTATATTGTAGCACTCAAAGAACTATGACAGCAATGAAAAGGAATTGTTAATGCATGTACAGAATGATGAGTACATTTTGGGTATTGAGTGAATTTCCAATGTAGAATTGGATGGCAAGTCAAGAAGAACACAAATAGGGAAGTGGTATTCAGAAAGTAACTTCCTAAGATGACACATGGGAAGAAAATGGTTCTATGCTTGACATGGTATGAAAAAGAGATGGAACCTAAAGGGAACTATCTCAATTGTACAGGGAAGTAGGTCAATCTTGTACATTTTTTTGAAGAATCAAAGAGTTGCAGAGGGAAGTGCAAGGTTGCAGAACAAGTATTGAACGATTGACAAAGGAATCAGAATAGTAGAGCCAAGATTATTATTCAACTACTATAGAGTCTGAATGGATTGCAAGGGATAATCCATAGAGATTATCACATATGACATGAAGCCAGTAGGTGAAGAATGTCATTTGCATGCACCAGGAGTTAAGGGGGACTCCATATCCTTGAAGGTATAAATATAGTGAAGGATACAAAGCTTGTTGCAAGACAAGGAAAAAGGATTTTATGATATGAGATGTGACTCATGAAGTGGATGATTCATCTCTATGTGCAAATATAAGAATGCAAGAAGAAGGGAATGTTAGATATAATCTAGCAACTCTTGTCTAAAGGTACACAAAGAAAGAAAGTTGTCTCTATTATCAGAGTGCGCAACAAAAGTGGGGTACAAGTGAAAATGGAGGGTGTATCATTTTCCATTTGGAGCAGAGTAGTATTGAATGGCAAAGCAGTGCTTCATAGTGATTCACTCAATGAAGTGAAGGGAGGTATTTAAAATTGAGCAAATCCATGTATGGAAAAAAGTATAAGAAAGATGAATTTTTTTTTATTTTAGAATGTTGAAATTCCAATCAATGATAATGGTATTTCAAGACCAATTGGGTCAAGGAATGGGGAGTGTTAATATTCAGTTGGAGAAGTGCATGTTACAACACTATGAATATTGAGAATTCTAGCCAAAATATGTTGGGATAGGATTATCTACATAAAGGAAGCAGTTGTGGAATGGAAACACTAGTGGATCTAGTGGCTAGAAATGAAGAATATCCAAGTGGGGCTTGGATGCAAGGCTTAGAATAGGGTTCAATAGTGTGTGTTTGAGAAGAATGTAAATGCACAAGGTGGAGAGGTTCTACAGAAATTTAAGCACAACCATATACAACAACAAAAATAATCAATTAATTAAATCTGAAATAGATATGCATTGGAGTGCATGATAGATTGATGCATGATGCATACAAGAAAGATAGAATGCATGTGTATAAAATAGGAATAAAAGATAAATTGATTGGTGCATACTAATGTGAATGTGTGCATGTGGACATGTCTGAACATGTTGGTGGCATGAGTATAGACTAAGAGTAGTATGTTGATATATCTATGAAATAATGATGCTATGATATTTGATTAAAAATAACGATGGAATGTGTATCCAGGAAAAATGATTATAGCATGATGATATTGTTGATTATGGTATACATCCATATAAAGACAAATGAGGATGGTGGGAATGTTGATCAAGAGGTCAACGAAGGGAGCCTGTGAGCTTCTAGAAAGTACCAGATGATCAGGTAGCATCAAGTAAATTGATAGCCATGTAGGTATGCATTTGAGGTTGTTATGATGTATAAATGCTTAAGGGAATTGAGGTAAGAATTGAATATCAATATTTGAATTGATGTAAAGGCAGGGTATATTGCGTATGCAAATATTATTTGTTGCTTGAATGCATTTATGGGAATTGTATATTTTTTATGTTGGTTATGAGATCATAACCAAGTTAAGTTGGGAGACATTACTCCTATTGTAGCAATGAATGCCATTAGAGATGGCCATGTGTGAGGCCATAATGAGATTCGATATGAAAATTCTATAGTGCCATCCAAGTGCATAATGGATTTCCCCTGTATAATTGATGTTTGGATCGCAACCTCTTTAGTGTTGTGTATGGGTTGAAGAGGAAGGCATCCAAATAATCGAGGAAGTAATTGGGGAAGAGTTTGGATTATGTGTTGAGGCATAGGCCATACCTTCCAACTCACATGGTGAAATACATGACATGACCATATGGTATTCCAAATTCAATGTAAGGATACATTGTGTAGATGTGGCCATGATTATTGGCACATTGGTTTTATTTATTGGTAAAGTTGATTGCATTATAAAAATCTTGGTGTGATGATAGTGCATATACAAGGAATGATAGTTTCATTCTGGATAATACGATTAATGGTTGAATTCCATTTTTAATGTGAATAATGGATGGAAATGATTGAATTGCTAGTAAATTACAATTTTGAGATCATTTCATGAACTGCAGTAAATGTGCATGAGTGCTAACAGACTTGTTTGGCTACAAGAAAGTTGAGGAATTTGTAGGTAGAGTAGTCTTGGATATGGAAATGATGTAAGCCCATAAGGAATACTAATACCTACAGCTACAAAACCCAAACATAATGAGTAGAAATCTCATGCCTAGGAAATTTTATTTTTCTGTATAAAACAATTTTGAGAAATTAATAATTGAAATTTTTTATGATATGCTAACAATTTTTTTGGATGCATGGAAATTGAGAAAATTGCAGGAAGAATGGTATTGGATATAATAGGGATGTAATCCCATAAGGAAGACTAGTATCTATTGTCGCAAGAGCCAAACATAATGAGAAGAAAACAAATGCTTGGGAAAAAAAAAAGTGTGTAAAACATATTTGAAAATTTAAAAATGAAAATTGTATGATGATGTCTCATATTCATTGTATGCATATGATGCAAATGGGATGATTGTTGTGGGTTAAAAATTGCTAGTGGAATTCTAGCAGCGAGTTGGCATTTGTTTGCGTAAGAACACCTTGGAAAATGATGGATCGCCTAAGGAACTATATAACAGTGAAAGGGATGTATGAGCCTAGAGGATGAGTACATCAAAAAGAAGAAAGTTGTCAAGCTTGCAAAAGAGCCAGGTTTTCAAGCCTAGGGAGTGAACTCTTGTGAGGGATTTGCACTATCGAAGAGCCAGGTTTCCAAGCCTAAAGAGTGAACTCTTGTGTGGGAGTTACACTATCAAAGAACCAAGTTGTTTGTCCTGAAGAGTGAACTCATTGGTGAGTTTCATGGTAGAAGCAAGGTTGTTGTTGGTTATTTACTGGTAGTTATTTCTAGCAGTGAGTCCCTTGAGATCCCAATAGTGATATTCCCAGTGACATATGACAAAGGGACCCTGATAAATTAATGATTCATTTTGATGGAATGAAGACGGTGAAGGGGACACACTCGTTAGGTCAAACCTGCTAAACAAATGGGATGCTCGATGTACTATGAATAATGAAGGGGTACATTCCTTGGGTTGGGTGGGTTAAGAGGAAGAGAGCTAGTGGAAATCAGGATAGTTGTAGGAGAATTCCAGTGGTTTATGTATATTGTTTGATCCAAGGTGCCTTTGTATTTATGGATCTTTGGGACAAAGTGCCTATGTATTTTATGTTTTAGGCTAGAAATCATGTTTGAAGCTAGGTCGGAAGGCCTATGTATCGATTAAAGACTAGAGAGCCTAGTATTGTAATATGTGTGAACAACTATAGGGTGTTGCGCATTGAGGACAGTGAAAAAATAAGGGGGAGGGGAATATAACATCCCCAGTTTTATTTCCCACAAATTATAATGTAATTGTATACACATGAATTAGGCTGATGATCTGATATGATTGGGTCAAAGAGCCCATACCGATTAATATGGTTGAGGGCCAAATTGTATATAATGAACATTGAAATAATTAATAAAAGTAGTAATTGTTGGTTGCGATACGAGAGGGATTAAAATGACGGGGGGCTATGATTCCACAAGAGAGAGGGGTCCAAGGGGGATTTATTCATGGGTATTAATCCAACCCACATATTTGAAATCATTACCTTTGTGCAATTATATATTTGTTGTTGAGTGTTCCTAAAGCCAATCATTTATTTCATGTAAGAGGGTGGGTGTGAGGAGTCACATCTCATAGTTATTGGGGAGCATGGGGCTGAAGTAAAATCAACATTGGGAAGAGTGAGAAATCAACTGACTTGGGGAAAGGGAAATTTGTATGGCCAAAAGAAGAAAGTTTTTGCATGCAGATTTCGAGTAGCAAGGGAGGAGTTGAGTGCGGGGAAGTGCACCAACCATGGTATGCTCAAAGGAAACCATTTTGGGGGCTATATTGTATGCTGGAAATGTGGCATGTGTGCCTGTAAAACAGGTTGTAAGCCTGTAGTGCATTTTCATGTTGAGGAAATGGATCAAGAGCCTTGTGAAGGTTATTGTGAGCACTCTTGAAACAAATGAGAATTCTTGAAGTCCCCAACTAAGAGATTCATGGCCAAATAAGTGCAATGGAAGACCTGATAAATGGATGGTATACCCTGAGGGGCTATGAGCAGTGAAATGGGTACATTCCTTGGGTTGTGCAGGTTATGAGGAAGAGAGAACTGGTGGATCAGAACTGTTGTAGGAGTAGAACCTGGGTTTTGGGTTGTTGAGTGTGGAGAGTGGAGAGTGGACAACCAAAGGGTCAGATCTCCTTGTATGCTCATAGCCTCAACTCGAGGGTGAAATACAGAAGTGTCTATCGCTGGGAGGTTCATCCTTCATATGAAACCAGTTGGTTATTTTATTAGCAAATAAGCATTATGTTTTTTATTATGAATATTTCGCAGTGTAAATGAAGATTTGAATGCTCTGTGTGTTCGTTGGTTTAATTGAACAATTGCATTTATGTTTTAGTATTTGTTGTTAGATGCATGTTAAATTGTGGGTATGCTTCCCCTTGGGTTATTTTATGTGTATGGGGGCATTTTAAAATTTGTTTTTAGCAGGCTAAGTCTTTATTAAGAGGAAATGAATAACAATGTCTATGGTTGGAAGGTTCGTCCTTCATATGCAACCAATTAGTTATTTTATTAACAGATAAGTGTTCAATGGTTTAATTGAACAATTGTGTTCATGTTTTAGTATTTGTTGTTAGATGTAAATTAAATTATGGGTCTACTTCCCCTTGGGTTATTTTGTATGTATGGGGACATTTTAAAATTTGTTTTTAGCAAGATAAATCTTTTTTCTTAGTGACGGGACTCAACTTAAAAGACTTAATAAGTTGCATTATTAGTAATAATAAACATCATAAATTAATAATATTAAAATAATGAGATACAAAAGAAATATCAATTTTTTATAATACTACAAAAATAAAGTATATAAAAGATTAATACAAAATGGAGACAACCCATTATCAACATATCTTAATTAATAAGTTTTAAAAATAATACAAAGGATGAAAGATAAAAATGATGAATGACGGAATGTTTTTTAATGCACTAAAATGATGAATCTTCTAATGATAAATAATCAGAATGATTAATAAAATACAATTAATAATATAATAATATTTAATTATGAAGAAAAAAAATATGTAAAAGAAAAAAAAATAATAAATAAATAAAGGAAAAAAGAATATTTAAGAAGTTCCATATTTTTATAGTAAATTTTATATTGATCAAATCAGTTAGACTTGTTTCAAAGAATGTATTGTTGATATCTTTTATAACCATCTATTATCTAAATGTGTGATTCTCAAACATTTTCATAATTCGAAGCATTTAATTTTTTTTACCAAACTAAAATATAACATATATTTCTTATTATCCATGTTGTATCATAGAGAAACCCTCGAAATTGATAAACATCTTAACAGTTTTAATTGAGAAAATGATTATGAACTTAGCCAATTATGAAAGACTATAATCTACAAATTTCATCATTAAAAATAATCTTCCCTCTCATTTCACTTGATTTTATGTTATGCTCTCTCCCCTCTCTTTGTTATTTTCTTTCTATTCTCTAATATCGTTTATTTTTCATTAACCTTCTCTCATCTAATTAAGTGTTATTTTTCCTTTATTTATTCTCTTTCTTATAATCCATATTTTCTAATTATTATTTAACTCTTTTTTATTACACATTCTTATTATTCATTATTACAAAATTCATTATTTTAATATATAAAATTTGTAATCTTTACTTCATCATTTTTCCATCAAATCTATCCTTTGTATTATTTTTGAACGCATTAATTATGTTAAGTTAATAATGGGTTGTCTCATTAGTAATAAGTTTTAAAAAAAAATATTTTTTATTATTATATAAATTTGATCTTTTCTCTCGTATAATATTATTTTATTACTATTATATTAGTCTGTGATATTTAATATTGTTAATATTTTAGTTATATTTAGAAACACCACTAGGGCGTGCATGATAAAACCCTCCTCTTGGATACTACAATGGATCCAATCTCGGGAGGGGTTCCCCAACCCCTCGTCCAAAGCCTAAAGTGTATGCTTTCCAAAATATGGTAGTAGCATTAGGGAAGTATGTTAAGTCTCGGTCTTCCCGCTTTGTCAAAAATTTGGATAGTATTCGAGATGTCCCTCTTCCTTCCTCATCTTCGCACCATATGGAATTGGATTTAGAAAATTGGGGTCTAATCAAATACTTCATAGGAATTTGGCCCTCCCCATTTCTTCTATGGGTAAGGGTTTTAATCATTTCTATTTGAACAAAAAGAATATTGAGATTTTATATTCATAAGTGAACCTTATATTTTTGTCCCAAGAAGCATGTATTTCACTAGGTGGACTCCAGATTTCAACCCAGAAAATGGTGTTCCCTCAATTGTTCAGTATGGGTTCATTTACCCCATATTCCTCTACAATGTTGGAATAAAGAGATCATGAGGTGTATAAGAGACTCCCTTGGAAGATCCATTGACAAATCGAAACCCAAATATAGTATGCTTGTATTTGCAAGGATCTTTGTTGAAGTCGATCAAAATAAAAGGTTTCCAAAACCAATCCATCTAACCCTAGACAATTAGGGCCATATCCAACCTCTATACTATGAGTAGCTCCCATTTAAGTGCAAGGTATGCCATGAGTATAGGAATTTCGCAAGAGAATGCAAAAATAATCCTTGGGTACTTTATTAAGAGCGAGAAATCAAATAATAATGGCAAGCATTAAAGAAAAAAAATGGTAAAGCCAAACGCAAATATAGGGGTTGCTAAAACGACTTCAGATCTTCTTGGTTCATTCAAGGCCCAAGTTCAAGGACAACAATAATTTCTGCCAAACCCAGCTTCCCCTAATCAACAAAAAGGGGAAGAAAATGGAAGAGCATCCCCGCAGCCCAAGAGAGCAATTGTTTTTTTGGAGCTCAGCAAATAAATATGAGATATTGGTACAATTAGAACCACCATATTTTGATCATATAATAGAAAATCCAGTTATCACTCTAGTTAAGCTTACCTTTCAAATGTTAATACTAGAAGATATATGGTTGTCTTTTAATGGAGAAGAATAAGTTGCATTTAAAATGAAAATAACAAAGGAGATTGGGTTGCCTCCCATTGGAGAAGAAGGGATTGTCTCAAACTATTTGGCGGAGATTGATAGAATCCCTAAACAAGTTCAATCCACAACAAGCGTCTTAACAAGGAAAAAAGTACAACAACAAGCAGATGATGAATAAAATGAAGATGAAGGGAAAAAGGAAAAGCAGGGAAGGAAACTTGGAAGAAAACCTTAAAAGAGAAGAAGTAGCAAATAGGGAGAGAAATTGGGCATGCAAAAAACTACTGATATTTTTATGGGAGCAAGGACCCAAAATGTCAACAAATATGGAGTTAAAATCCCCCCATTAATGCGAGGGATCTAAACCATCAAGTAAGTAATGATCATTTTCTCCTATGACTGTAGGGGTATGGATAGCAAAGCGAAAATAGAGTCATTGATAAATTTAATCAATTTAAAAAAACCAATTATCCTCTTGATCCAGGAGACCAATCTTGAAGAAAAGGAAGTTACAGACACATGTAAAGTTTGGTGGAAACTTTGAGAAGTAGTTGTAGTTAGCTCCAAAGGTGCATCTGGGGAGATATGTATAGCCTAGAAAAATAACATCTTGTGGTTAGTTCACTTCTCTAGAATGCAGCATTTCCTACTAACAAATGTCACCCATCGTCCAACAGGAAAAAACATGGATATTATCAACATTTACATGCCAAACAACTATAGGGAGAAGGAAGAATTTTTGGACTCTCTGCAAGCTCTAAGAAACTCTAAAATAGTATAGAAAAGCATTGTAGCCAATGAATTTAATGTTACTTTATCTCATAAAGAGAAGAGAGGAGGCAGTGTGGTGAGAGATTTGTTCCAAGAACACATGAAATATCTACTCTCGGAAAGGGATCTAGCGAATGTCAAACTAGAGAAATACAAATTCACATGGTCAAATAGCAGGGATGAGATTGGCTTCCTTACTAACAAATTAGATCAATTTATCATAAAGAGTTATTTATTCTAGGTAATCATTTAATCTCCTCTAATATACTTCTATTGGTAGCTTCATATCATAAACATATTGTCTTAAAATTCACATAAACTTAAGACTATGGACCCATTCTCTTCCGATCTAATCCATTATGGCTTCAAGGTCGAGTAGTAGTTAATATTGTCTCCGATGTATGGCACATATATATTAAAGGTGTTGATGTTTGTAGCATCAAATAGGTGTTTCCACATAGGTATAAGTGTCTAGACATGTGGAAATAATCCAAAGCCTTCTACCTTGAGACTTTACTTTAATTAAAGGAATTATTAAAGTAAAGTGATTTTATTAGACATATGAGTTTTATTTAAGGAAATGCTTTAATTAGCATTAGTGAATTAAATAATAGCCATTGATCTCAAGTGAGGTGAGAAGTAATCTCAAAAGTCAATCACTTTGGAGATTAGGGTTAGGTCATAACTCAATATTATAAAAGTGAGGCAAGGGTAAAGGACATGAAACTTTTCACACAGAGATAGAAAAGAAGGAATTTTTCTAGTGTGGAGTCATCCAAGAGTGTATAAGCAAAGAAGGTATTTTTATTACACTTGAAACGTTGATACAGAGCAGAGAAGAAATTTTAGTTAGAGGGTTGGATCACAAAGGATTGTGATTCAAGAAGATCTTGGATAGTTGGAGAAGGACTTCCATATAGAGATCAAGTCAAGGAGAAGAGAAAACAAAGGTAGTCACAAGTGGGTTTCAACAGAGTGAAGCCACAATAAAGGCTCGAGCCATATAGAGTTTTCCATACGGTCCTTGAGGTCGTGTACGCGAGTCTCAATGGAGACATGCACTATGGGGGTTTTCTTAAGGAAAGGCACGTCCACCTCGAAAAGCATGTCAGATCTGGTTCATACAACAGAGCAGACTTTGCTAGATTTGTCTGTAGTTTTATTTCTCTCATTGGACCACTATCCATGTTACCGGAGCCCTGATTTTATCATAATAAAATCATTTCAGTATTGGTTTTACCTCCAGGGTTTTTCCACGGGTATCTACCCCAAAAATTAGTGTTTATGTGTGCATGATTTGGTTTCCAATATTACTTTCGTTGTCTGTATTTGAGTTGAATATTCTAGCAGTGTATTTTTTTTTGTGAGATGTTAATCCAATTTGCAATAAGCAAATCACTAGATAACAAGATACCTAGGTGCCGGAGTAAGAGGGTTTCAACATGGTATCAAATTATTGTCTCTAAGGGTGAGCCAAACTCGGGTTGCACAACGGTAAATCTATTATATATGAGTGACCAGGAGATATATATAGTTGAGATCTAGGGTTACAACAATATATCTATTGGATCAGGAGTGTCGCGGCAGGTGTTTGAAGGACCAAGCACAAATCCACTATCTTTTGCAGCAAATCTATCAGATATACAGGAGATATTATTAGTTATATAAACAAGAAAGCAGGAATCAAAGGACATATTTATGGGAAACAGGCGTACAAAGGTAAAAATTGGTTTTGCAAGAGTATGAAGTTGTACGTAGTTTGCAGTGGTAACAGTCACGTACATACGCAGGTTCTATTCAGGAAAGTCACATACATATGTCGGTTTTAGTGGGAACAAACATGTATAGGATCATACATATTTTACAGAGGCAGTTTCAGTAGTGAAATCCATTGAGTTCTTGATCCATGAAATATTGTGACTCAAGATGATCTCACCAAGGGTAAATAAGGAATTTCATCCAGAGGTCATTTCAACAGATAACAAATCTATTGGATTTGGTGACTCATAGAGAGAGTAGAGAAAGATTTTTTTCTCAAAGAGATCTCAGCAAGGGTGAAGAAGGACTTTCACCTAGATATTTGATCATTCCAAAGGACAAGTAGGAATCAATAGACAAATCTAGAGCAAGTACATATTTGGGAAGTAAAGAAGCAACAAGAAGGTCGAGTGGATTTGAGCAGCTATACGCAGGTTGTTGTAGAAACAATCGCATACATATGTGGATTATAGTAATGAAAGTCGTGTATATACGTGGTTTTTACTATCCCAAGGCTCATACATATGTATGCTACAGAAGGAATAGGCATATACATATGTGGGTTTCAGTATCCCAGGGCACATATATACGTGGGTTGTAGAAGGAACGAGCTTATATAGCATGTGCAAGTTGTAGGTACAGGGTAAACACAAACAACAAAGGTTTTAAGTTGCAGGATTTGATTGTTTCTTAGTGGAAAGATAATATGGCAAAGGCATGAGCGCTATTCAACAATATAACAGAGAGATCAGGGACCCATGTGGATCTTGGTGATGATGCCAAGTATGCATTAAAGGGAGATGGAATAGTTACGTTCCAACTTGATTCAGGAGGTCCATTGGATGCTCAGGATATGATTTATGTACCATAATTGAACAAGAACTTGCTCTCAGTTTCAGCTTTAGAGGACATGGGTTTTCCATAATTTTTCAAAGAGGGAAAGTACTCATACATCTAGAGGGAGCTATCCCTGACATAGTATCTAGCATTGGTGTCAGAGAGGGCGGGTTATATAGGTTGCAGGGAAATCATGTAAGAGGATACAAGGGGATCTTAGATCATGGATCAATGTCATTGGTAGAGAATGAGGAGTGAGAGGCTCTAAAGGGTGAACAGATGAAGGATGTGTATATTTCACAGACTTCCAGTGTGGGGATTCAAACTTCATATGGGAAGAAGGACTTATCCCCTTCTAGTTCTATCAAGAGACTGAGTTGGTACGATATGACATTGATGGATTCTCAATAGAAGGAGCCTTCTAGGAGAACATTGAAGGAGAGCATGCCTTCGACAAAGTTTCCAAACTTCATGGCATTCATATGTAGCATCATCGATTATGCGAATTCCAGTATTCAGGGAGTAGCTGACCAACAGGGTTGGAGGGATGTCAGTGAGCAAGATGATGTATTTGACATTGTTCCAGGGTCAGAGGGAGAAGCCGTTCTAGCTGGATCTTCTAGAAATACTTTCCTCACTGAGAGGGAGTGTTGATGTTTTTAGCATCGAACAGGTATTTCCGCACAGTTCTAAGTGTCTAGAAATGTGTAAATCGTCCAAAGAATTTTACTTTGAGACTTTAATTTAATTCAAGGAATTATTAAAGTAAAGTGATTTTATTAGAGAGTTTAGTTTTATTTAAGGAAATACTTTAATTATCATTAATGAATTAAATAATATCCATTGATCTCAAGTGAGGTGAGAAGTAATATCAAACATCAATCACTTTGGAGATTGGGGTTGGGTCATAACTCAGTCTTATAGAAGAAAAGAAAGGGTAAAGGATAAGACACTTTTCACACATAGATAGTGTAATACCCCAAGACCGAGCCCCTGCTGAATTGTAAATTTTTCTATAGGATGGTGAGCCGAGTAGTTATAAGCTGAGAAGCTTATGTGTTTATTAGGCTAGTGAGCCAGATGCTAAGGCCAGGAGCTTGATTTTGTATATGTAATCATGCAAATTATTAATAGAATATAAACATCCCTGCGTGCAGATCCACCACGAAGAAAGAGTGATGGGGGACTAAAATTCCACAAGGCTAGGTAAGGGAGAGGGGGTTGAAAGGTTGGAAGAGAGGATAAGATTGAGGTCTTAAGTCCTTGAGATAATAATTTATTATTATTCCAAAGTGGTGTGAAAGGAATATTTTTATCCTAAGTTCCTGGAAAAGGGAACGCGTACTTAATGGAGTGCATGCGGCTTCATGGGCGACATGTGTCGACCCAGGCACATGCAATTTAACCCAATAATTGAGTCGTGATGGGGGTTCGTCCTCCATTCTTCTGTCTGTTGTCTGAACCGTGTGGCATCGACGTCTGATCTTTGCATACCCTTACGCAGCTCTGAAACTAGAAAACCGTGATGTTTTCCTAAGAAGATGACACATCCTCTGTCTAAACTGTTTGAATCTGTGTTCGACCTCTACATTGATTCCTTGTCACACACCCTGAAAACCAATGGAAACCCCGTGGACTGATCTGTGTCTCATGTGTGTCCTGTGAACCCATTTTATCCACACTGCAAATCTGAGTTTGTGCCTTAACCATTTGGGTTGTTTTCCTGTGTATTACCTAACCCATGTGGCGTCATAACTGTGGGTTGTTGTGGCCACGCAGTCCCTTGGCTGAGTGTGATTTTCTGCTGTCATTTGTTCCTTGTTGAGCCTTAATTTTTTCCTCCTTGTGCTAGAACGGAGCTGAAGAAGAAGGTTGTCAAGCCTGTGTGCAACACTCTCTCTCGGTGAGGGAGGTGGTTGTGGTTGAAGAGGTGGGTTGTCAGGCCTATCAGCAACTCTCTCCAGGTGAGAGAGTGTGCGGAGGAAGTGAGAACTCCTAGAAGGGGTCTTGTAGCTTCCACAGAGCTCGGAGAATTCAGGTCCAGCCTGTTGTTGAATCCCAAGGCAAGAGAGGTTTAGCAGCCGAAGGACTGTCCTATGTGACAGTGAAGGTGTATACTCCTAGGGTGGGACAGGCATGTGGGGAATGAGAGTTTGTGAGCATTGGGCATAAGTGTCTCCTGGGAGAGAATCCATCCTCATAAACTGTGTGTCTTCCTGTTGACCTTGTCTAGCCTAGGATTCCCTTGCTCGATGGAGCTTAGTCCCAGCTCGGGGGTGACCTACTTCTGAGAGTGATAAGAAGCGTGGTCTAAGGTTGGGAGGTTTGTGGAAGGCCTTCACGCAGTTGGTGGTGTTACCCATAATTCTAAAAGATAAGTATCAGTTTGTGCTTAATTTATATGTTTTTCATGTCTGTGATGCTTGTATGTTAGCATGAATTATGTTGCATAGATGAATTATTGTTAATTCCATTAATTATGTATGGTAGCAGTAATTATGTGTTTACTTTGTGTTTAGTCATTTAAATTCATTAAAATGCATACAATATAAGTGTTATTCCGCAGTAGCATTGCACCAGCCATGAGTTGAGGCCCGGGGAATGTTACAATTTGGTATTGGAGTTAAGTGAGACTCTGAATTGTGGCATTGGTCTGGGAGCATGTTGGTGTCTGGGTAGAAAATGACTGAGTTAAGGGTGTTTCGGTAGCGTTTCCCGGCCTGGTGGTGGTTGGGGATGTTACAGATAGAAAAGAAGAAATTTCACTAGTGTTGAGTCATCCAAGAGTGTAGAAGCAAAGAAGGATTTTTTGTTACGCTTGACACATTGATACAGATAACAGAAGGAATTTTTCTTAGAGGGTTGGATCACGAAGGATTGTTATCCAAGAATATCTTGGATAGGTCGAGAAGAAATTCCATCTAGAGATCAGGTCAAGGAGAAGAGAGAACAGAGGCAGCCGCAAGTACATTTTAGCAGAGCGAAGCCAGAGGAAAGGGTCAATCCATACGAATTTTGTTGTATATTCCTTGAGGTCGTGTACATGGGTTTCAATGAAGATAGGCATGTATGTGTGGGTTTTCTTAAGGAAACGTTCATACACCTAAAAATAGTTTCATATATGGGTCGTACATTAGAGAATACTTTTCCAGGTTTGTTTGTAGTTGTATTTCTCTAAGTGGGTTATTATACCTATTATTGTAGCCCTGATTTTATCATAATAAATCATTTTAGTACCAATTTTCCCTCCATAGTTTTTCTAGCGGTATATACCCAAAAATATTGGTGTTTATGTGTGCATGATTTGGTTTCTAGTATTATTTTTGTTATCTTTATTTGAGTCGAATATTCCAACAATGTGTTTTTGTTTTGAGAGCTACTAATCTGATTTGCGGTAAGGAAACCACTAGATAACAATATACCTAAGTGTTAGAGTAAGGATTTAAACAAAAATATCCCTTGTATTTTTGGGGGAGAAAAAGTTTCGGGGCCATCAAATATTCTCTCAAGGAATAGGCAAAAATAACCAACCCCCATTGGATTAGGAGAAAACATAACTAAATGAGAAAATGGAAAACTTGTATTGGGAAATGGAAAATGAGGATATAACAAGGGAATTTATCAATGAAGAAAGTTTAGTCCATCAAAAATATCATCAATTCCTTAGGAAGGAAGAGGAATTATAGAGGTTAAAATCCCACAACCTATGGTTAAAATAAGGAAACATGAACACAACTTATTTTCACAATCAGGAAAAGGCTAGGCTTCTCATAAATGATGTCAAAGAAATAGTTTTGGAAGATGCCACAACACCTAGAGAATTTGTAGTGATCAAGTAGGAATCTCGAGCTCATTTTGAGGATATATACAGAAAAAGTTGGGGATGACCCCAACACAATAGAATCCATGCTTGGGAACATTCCTATGATCATATCATAGGAGGGAAATGCAAACCTGACAAAGGAAATCAACAAGGAAGAAATGCCATACAACAATCTGGGGTTTGGATCCAGATAATGCTCCTAGGAAAGATGGATCCACAATCCATTTATATAGAGTTTGATATAATGAAATCAAAGTTGATCTCAAGAAGATGTTACAATACATTCAAAATTCCTACAGAGTAGGTGGAGATACTAATTCATATTTCCTTTCTCTCATCCCAAAGGAAGTAAATCCTTCATATTTTTCCCAACTTCAACCTATTTCCTTATGCAATGCCTCTTATAAAATATTAGCCAAGGTTATAGCAAATCAATTGAAAAATGTTATCTCTAAAGTTATTTTAGATAACCAATGAGTGTTCATGCAGAAGAGACAAATAGTGGATAATATTATATTGGTTCACGAAGCCATCCATTCAAGTTGATCAAACAAAGAGAAAGGTATGATCGTAAAGATAGACATGGAAAATGAATTTGATAGGGTGAGGCACTATTTTCTTTATGATGACATGCATAAATTTGGTTTATGCTCTTATTTTATTTGGTGAATATTTGATTTTATATGTAATCCATGGATTGATCCTCTTGTTAATGGGAGATGAACTAGTTTTTTCTAAGGATGCAGGGAGTTACATTAAGGTTTCCCCATTTTTCCTCTTATCTATATCATCATGGATAAATCGTTTAGAAGGAAATTGGAATATAGAATATGAAATGGTAATTTACGAAGAATCAAAATAATCAATGGGATGAAAACCATCAGTCATTTTCAATTCATTGACAATAGCCTTCTTATTAGAGAGGCATCCACAATAATTTCCTCCCCATTCAAAACATTGTTGGAAACATTTCTAGAGGCATCGAGAGGTAAGGTCGACAACAAAAAAAGTCAAATTTATGATTGGAACGTTAGTCATCATCAGCTCCATGAAATTTCCATAATTATTATGTTCCCTCACCAAGAATCATGGGTCACATTTAATCATTTCATAGGAATGCCAATCAAGCTATTTATCCCCACATCTCAAGCATGGTTGAGTGTTTTAGGGAAAATTAAACCAAATTTTCAGCAGTGGGGATCATAGTGGTTGAATCCATCTAGAGGGGTAGTGATGATAAATTATATTGTATCATCCATGCCCATTTTTCAATGTTCAACAATGCTTGAACCCATAGGGGTGATGCTTCAAATGGCTCAAGAAATTAGGAAATTCTTGTGGTAGGGAGGCAAGACTAGCACTAAGAAATATCATTTAGTCAATTGAAAAATAGTCAGGGCTTCCAAGGAATATAGGGGGATAGGGATTGAATATTCAATAGTTATGAACTTAGCCTTGGGGGCCTAAGTCATTTGGAGATTGGTTTCAGGAAAATAGGATTGGTGGAAAAAAATCATCTCCAAGAAATATCTAAATGGAGAATGGTTCTGTTATTTTGACAGGGCATTGAACAATCAAAAAGGTTCTCTAAAATGGAAGCTCATAAAATTTGATACCCATATTATTCAAGAAAATATCACCTAGACTCCAAGTAATGGAAAAAATATCCTCATTTGGTAGGATAGTATCATGGGAAACCCACCTCTAGAAAAAAAAATGGAGTCATTCCCACTGAAAGTTTGAATGGATGAACATAACTTGAAAATGTAGTATGAAATTTCCATATGGTTTGTTTGATTATAATAGAAGCTAGATTGGGATATCAATGACCCCCCCAATGCATATTTATGTGCAGGCCTCTTTACTTATCGATTCCCTTAAAGGATGTTCTCCCAGAAACTCTACCACTGAGGATTACAGAGGATGGGGTATGTTGATTATACCGTAAAAAGAGGATATCATTGTCGACTGGATGCAACTCTTCAATCTCAAAAAACAGCCATTTGCAACACCATGTGGAACCCCAATGGCCTACCAAAAATTAATAGCTTTTGTTGGTTGTTGGTGCAAGGAAATATATTAATTGTGGAAAATTTAGATAAATGTGGAATCCATGGCCCATATAGATGTGTTTTATGCCTATTTGACTCTGAAACCATCCACCATCTCTTCTTCGACCATACCTTATCTCACCAAGTTTGGAAAGAAACGTTCCAGGAAGTACAACATAGAATGATAATCCCATCATCATGGAACGAAATGTTCATCCAACAGAATAAAAATTACATGGGATCCTTGAAAAATAAACAAATTTTTAAGAGGATCTAGGAGATATGCAAAAATATATATGTTAGAAGATATGGCTAGCACAAAATATATTTTTTTTTAAGAAATAACAAGTCAATACTAAAGTTCCATCTAGTCACATTCTGGTCATGGGTAGAGGAAACTTTGATGCTCAATATTTAGAAGAAAATGAAGAGAAATGTGTCCAACGTTTTCATATTCCTACTGGTGCTATTCATATTCACAAAGGTAGGAATGTTCCCATATCAAATTGGCATCTTTGATTGAATGGGTAGAATTTCCAGTTGTGGAAGTCTATGCAACAATCTCATTTAATTATTTTTATGGTGCTTCGAAAGGAAATTTTTGGGTGGAAAGTGTGGGGGGGGATCCTTTGTGATCCTAGAGGAAATGAAGAATTATATTTTTATTAGGTTCTAGGTATATGCATTAATAATCAAGTACAGGATTATTCCCTTCTGCATGGATTGAGATTGGATTTATCTCGTCAAATTTTATATATTAATGTGGTAGGGGAATCCTAATTCCTTATCCAATCAATGCATAAAACTCATTGGCATATCAACCAAAACATCAATTCAATCCTATGCATAATATTGCAAAAGGAATCAAGGTTTCAAAAAATAAATGGTTTTTTAGGTATTGTGAGTAGAGAATGCAGAAGATGACAAGTTAGCAAATGAAGCCACAAGAATAAAAATTGGATCCCTAAGAATTTATGGCACAAGTACATGTCATTCCATACCATAGGGATTTATACCAATATTTAGTAAGTACTTATCAATTAATAAGACACATGTCGACCATGAGGTAACTCAAACTTCCAAGCCCAACCATAAATATGATGAGAATCCTCTTCTCCTAGCACATGGTCTACCTATGGTGAATTCATGGTAATGAATATGTAGGATGTTTGAGTTTTTTGGAAGGTGGGATAATGTTAGAAGTTCAAGGGAAATGCATATGGGTGTGTTGGTATTTTTCTATGAAGCTACGGTCTGTCAACTCAAGGTGAGGTCATGATTATAGTTTGGTGCATTTTGAATTCCTCGTCTGTCTGTTTTCTTATCTTTGGTTTGAATTTATGTCAACTCTATTGTATGGGATTTTTTTTATTTTGACCTTAAATCTTGTTGGGATATCACACCTCCCTTTCTTTGGTGCCCTGGTGTGTTGTTAGGTGTAAATTTGATTGATTCTTTGGGTTCTGGTATGAGAATTGGTTATGGTGGTCTCTGGCCCTACCATATTACCTAGAGATTTGTCTCTCTTAAGGATACTATGGGTTCACAATAGTCTTATAGTTACTCCCATTGGTTTCAGGATACACTTCCACTGCCTTTATTTGATCTCCCTATTAGAGTCATGGAATATAGAGAAAAACCATAAATGCAAATAGTTTTGCATATTCATGAGGAGATGATTAAGGAGAATAGGTCCATAATTTGTACCATATCAATCAAGTTACAAGACAATGAGTAAAAAATCATCTCCCAAGTTTCTTCTATTATGGGACTCCTATTACAAGTCATGTAGGAGGTAACCAATCTGGAAATATAATGTACACAATTAAGGAATTCAATTGTCCAATTGGGCAAGAATGTTAACTCATGGGATTCAAACCAAATTGTACCAGAGAATTTAGATCAAGGATATTTTACGGAGGAAGACATCATTCAACATATTTTTTAAGCCATGGAAATTGGTGAACAAGAACTGGAACTCCTTGACCAGGGACCAGATGAAGCTACTAGCTACAATATATTTTAACCAGTTTATATTTTTCAAAGTAATCTATATTTTGGGTAGCTTCTATAGAATTTATAGTAGTAGTAGATACAAAGAGTTTTTTCTATCAAACACTTGTAAGAGTTGTAATTTGGTGTGGGCTAGCCATGTTTTTCAAATTTTTGAGAACTCAAGTATGTTGTATTAGTGTTATTCAGTTATGTTGCAGCCTTTTTTTATTAATATAAATGTTTCCCAGTTTTGGTTAATATATATAAGTTAGATTTAGTTTCCTCTTATATGATTTTATTATTAATTAATATTAGTTAATTTTTTCTCATAAATTTGTATTTGTTTTTACTTTTTTTTTCAAAACTATTTCCTTAATGATAAATAACTTTATTTTTCAAACCTCGGGGGTGGCGGGATCGTGAGGGATCATTTTTTATCCTAAAGGAAAAGAGGAAAATGTTTATTCTTGGGAACTGGGGAAGGCCTCTATAGGATAAATAAAGAGCTAGAATGGTTCGAAAGGGTGGAGTTATTTCATGTGCTCATGGAAATAAATAGGAAGGCATGTAATATAAGCAATTGTTAGGGTCATAACCTTCCTAACCCCATGTTAAACCCTAGATATTCACTCTTTGAAAATCTTCAGGGTTAAGGGCCAATGTGGAATATTTAGGTTGGCATTCAAAGATATTCCTAGAGTTTAGCACTTGTGTGAGTCAAAAGTTGGTTCCCATAATAGATAGGTACATGATCAGTGTATGGTTATTTTTGTTTCAAAGTTAGAGCTAGCTTGGTTTCCCATGCATTTGGGAGAGATTTCTATATATAGAATGTGACCCTAATTTTTAGGAGATAGTGATTGGAGACTCATTTGAAAGTTTTGAGCATACAGAGTTGAACCTTGCATGATATTGAGCCCAATGATACTTTTCCAAGCGAAATCTAATAAATTTCTAATTTTAGCAAGTGGAGCATCATGGCTTGCATGTAAATACTGATCACATATTTGGAATCCTCTCAGAAAATTGAATCTGATGAGTATGATATCATTGACATGCGAGGATATTCTATTTTTAGAAGTGTCTATTTTTTTACATATGACACATCGTGGTGTTCTCTTGGTCATCCTGGACATTGTTTATAGTTTCCTTATTTTTTAGGAGCGAGACCTTATTTTTAGCAACTTTTGTTTATAGCTGAGGTGGATGGCTCCAAAGGTGAAAACTGGTAGGGTCAGATTCTGAAATTCGACAATGATGCAATGACATGTGGAATCTACGTGGCATAATTGGTGAAGGGAACACTTTCCAAGGTGAAAGACATTAAAAGAGAATTAAATAAAGTGAAAATGGGGTGTGTCAATGAGGTGGTTCTCTGATAGATATGATTGAGACAATCAAGGCTTAAATCACTCACGAACTTTTCTCTCCCTCACCACAACTCCACTTTCCATGCAAGTTAATTTCATTAAATCACTTTTAATTCATATTAAACACCAAATCCATAAAATTTAGGGATTGAGCCAATCGGGGATTAATTTTCTCATTGAATTTTCTCTCAGTCATCATAAATCCACTTTCTATGCAAATTAATTTTATTAATTCCCCTTAAATTTCTCCTAAACAGTAAATCCCTAAAATTTAGGGCTTGATCCAATCAAGGCTTAAATCACTCACTTGATTTTCTCTCACTCGTCATTAACTCACTTTCCATCCAAATTAATTTCATTGATTCCCCTTTAATTTCTCTTAACGGCTAAATCCATAAAAAAATAGGGTGCATTCTCCCTCTTTTGCTATCTCATGCATATTTTGGCCAAATTTAACGTTTAAACATGCGTTTAATTCTTAATTTATTCCCCCATGTGTTAACTCTCCTATTCTTCACATGAGCTAAATCTCTCTCCCTTCCCCATGTGCTTCTCCTACTCCCTCTCCCTCTCTCATGCACCCATACTCTCTCTTGGTAAATTGTGCCCTCATCACTATATATTGGAGGTTGGTCTACAATATTATGGTCAAATTTTTTCAGCAACGACATATACTCTTTCTTTATCTCTTCTCTCTTATTCTCTAGTCTAGATATTCTCTCTTTGATTAAGGATATTCATTGTATCGGTTGTGGACTTGTTGATTGTGGCAAAATCAACCCTTTGACAAGCCTATAATAAAGAGGTTTGTGTTTTTTTTCCGAACCTTCCTTCTTGTTGGTATTTGTTTTGTGCTTGTGTAACACACCCACTACAAAATTCAAGATTTTTCGACCTTTTTCTTCTTTTCTCCGGGAAACGGAATTCCCCGAATCCCTATAGGGCCTGATACAGACCCTGCCATCCCTTATCCATACTCATATGATCAGTGGCTATGACCACAGGCCTTATCGGGGAGGTGCTCATCGACTTTCGCGATTCAAGAAATCACAGTGCATGTATTCCCCTTTCTCCCTTGTCTTTCGAAGGGCCGAAATCTGAAATGGATCTAACCACTTAACACGATTGATAGTGACCCAGGTTAAGTTCGGGCACTCTACCCTTTGGTATTTTGCATACCATAACTTCAGGGGATGCGATGATAGGAGGTTTCAGATCTGGGTTTCTCGGGAGCCGAAACTCTGAAAACGCCAATTCTAAACATGCTTCATTGTTTCGAGGTTTCCTCCATCAGGATTTTGGGGTATGCGACGATAGGAGGTCCCGCACCTGGTTTTCCTGGGAACCGAAACTCTGAATCCTACACACACACACACACACACACACACACATATATATATATGTCACTCATCCCATTTCGGGAATTCACAAACTGGGTTTTCGGGACTAGCGAGCACAAGAAAACTTATCGTTAGGTATCCCGAGTGCCGAAATACCGAAGCACCCTACCTCATACGTGTTATTATTATTTCAGGGTTTCGTATGCTGGGATTTCAGGCGGTCTCGCACTTAGGTTTCCCGGGAGCCGAAATACCGAATCATCTTAACTTGTCCATGCCCCATCATTTTGGGGTTTCGTATGTTGGGTGTTCGCGAGTCGTGAGGACAAGGGTTCTTATCCTCTAGTTCCTCGAGTGCCAAAACGCCAAAACGCTTACCGTCCACCACGTGTACTCTATAGCTGGACGGTCCATGCACTCCCATGGGTCTTGGGATCAACGGTCCTAATTTCTTCGTTACTTGCGAAGGTTAAAAAGGGGTCGAGGCATTATTGCTTCCGTTCCTTCATTCAATTTTTACGGTCGTAACCAGCCTCAGATCCTCCAAAAGGATCTCATTCATGCATTTAGCAAGAGGGAGGGTATCCTAGGTACCTAACCACTGAAAGTTCCTAACTCATCCACATGCTTTCATTTTGGGATTTTGCAAGTCGGGATTTCAGGACTTGTGAGTGCAAGGGAATTCACCCTTGGGTATTCTGGGTATCGAAATGTTGAAATGTTGGAGTCTACGAGGACCATTCTCCCTCGTGAAAGATTTCATGACTTAAACTATAACATCCTCTTTTGGGTCCTTAGTGTTGGAGTCTACGAGGACCACTCTCCTGAAAGATTTCAGGACTTAAACTATAACATCCTCTTTCGGGTCCCAGGCAATTTATACTAGGTTTTGGAGACCAGACTAGAAGGTCTTCTAGAAGGTAAAGGAGGAATTTGAAAGGGTGTCTTCATGGGGAAATCTATCCAAGGCATCTGGTAAGACAAACATGGGACAAATCTCTCGAGAGAAGACTTGAAAAAATTTGTTAGTTCAATATATATATATATATATATATATATATATATATATATATATAAAGATATATATATATATATATATATATATATATAAACATAAGCCACAATGGTATTTCCAAAGAAAGAACTACCTTCTCATCAAACACCATGCATACCTATATCGAAACCATTCATAATTGCACATGCACTATGAGCATACATGTCAAGATATACCCTCAAGATACAAGACATAAAACACTTATCGAAAACATTGGGCTTGATGCAACTACTGAGAGGCGTTCTCATTTCCACCCAACCATAAGAGGCTCTCACGACTCTCAATGGATTTCTACTCACTAGCCACCCCGAAGCAGACCACGATGTTTGGAGACTTTCTCGTTCTCGTTCTTCAACAGACGAGAAAAAAAAGGTTACTCTCCTCTTCTTTTATTGTCACTCACTCTTATATTTTGTTCCAGAAGTTCTTCCCATCTTTTCCCTGAATTCTCACATTCTCCCCTTCCACCTCTCTCTACCCTGCTTTTTCGCCATAAGCTGAAGTGGCACTAATTTCCACTTGGAAACAGTTCAGGCCTCCATAGATGGGTTGCTCCACCCCATCCCCTCATTCACCCTAGAGGAGCCTCTTCACCTACCAACCTCACGACTAATCTATCAACCAACGAAACGCCTTTGCCCTCCCAGCTGGAAGACCAAATACAAGATGGTTTCTATGGAAGTTAACGCCACCATTCTGTGCCTTCCACCACCTTTCAGCCATCGCGGGTTCATTTTTCAACACATCCCTCCCAAATAGCCCAACATATATATATATATAATGTTACTTATATTAGAATCTTGTATACCATGTCCTTCAGAACATTCACATTTTTTTTTAGTTTTCCACAGTTCTGGGCCAACATAATTATTTTTACAGACTGGGGAGATAGGGTGTTACAATTCCATCCTCCTTAAAGGAACATCATCCTCGACGCCATCTATCATCATGACATGTATGTAACAGAGGTAAACAAATTGGATATGCATGTTTCATGGCATCCTCCATTCTATGTAGCTGCCTCATCTCTGGGCTAAATGTTCCACTGCGACCTGACCTGCAATGGTTCTGCTTCTGAGGGGGTTTCGAGGTCCAAAAGATGCATTGTGGTTCTGGAAATAATTATCCCTTCGGTTCCACCTGTATCACAGATCATTCAATTATATAATTAGAATCATATATATTTCTTCAATAATGAAACATGGAAAAACATTATGCGCTTTTTACTTATGGAGGAAGTGCTAGCCTATCGGGTAGCTGTGTCCCACTCTATATAGGACCTCAAAGGGTCCACAACACCAAGGTTCCAACTTGGCACAAACTCACATCCTCAGGGAACTCTTCCTAAACCTAACTCTGAGATATACATGAACTCCCGTCTTGAACTCTCTTGGAATTATCTTTGGTCGGGTCAGTATTTTCCTCGGCTTCATTCCTGTTTTACCTTCAGGTTTTTTTTTATTCGAGTCACTTGTTGTTCCATTTCTTTCAACATGTCGGGTCCAAAAGAAATTTTTTTTACGGGATGACTCCAACTGACATGAGTGTTGCATGGCCTACCATAGAGGACTCAAAGGGACTCATCTTGAAGGATTCTTTGTTAGTCGTTGTTGTAGGTGAATTCCACCAGCGGGCGTGTGTAGTCTTCCCACTTGGGTTGATGCATTACATGCATCTCTTATCATGTCTCTAGTATTTGGTTCATCATTTCTGCCTCCTTCCATCTATTGAGGGGTGATAGGCGGTGCTAAACAACAACTTCATCTCTAAACCCACCATCAGTGACTTCCAAAGTTGAGTGTGAATTTGTCTCTCACACACCATCTCTTTTCGCATACCATGCGCTAAATATCTCCTCAGAATATGTTGGTGATGAGTATTGCCTTACAAGGATTTGACGGATAAAGTGAGCGATCTCAATGACCACCACCACCATGATGGCTGCACTTGTTTGGTCTGAGGTTGGTATCCGTGATGAAATCATGGAGATGGTTTCCCATTTCCATTCCTCGATTTGGTGAGGTTGTAATAACTTGTTGGGTGTTGGTGTTCGACTTTCACCTATTGGCATTCTATGCATTTGGCTACGTACTTAGCTATGTCTTTCTTCAATCCAGCCAATAGAATTGTTTCATGGTGGTCGCGATCATCTTCCTCGCACCGGATGACCAAGATAGGTCTTTATGTAGCCTACTCCGTAGCTCATCGAGTATGAACCTCTTCAAGTCATCACAATCTGGGATATACAATCTGCTTCGGTAAGTGAGCAGACCTCCTTCCATCATCTGGTAGGCTCCATACTTTATCCCTGTGGGTTCTTGTTGTAGGTATGAGGTCACAGTCTGGACGAAGGGATTTGTTTCTTGTGCATTTCTGACTCTTTCCTTGACATCCGTCTTACAGGTGCTCACCACTACCAGGTGAATTGTTTTCATACTTCTGCTAAGGGCATCAGTGACCCTATTTTCCTTTCCTTTAATGTGTTTTATTTCAAAATCAAACTCGCTAAGGAGGGCCATCCACCTAGCTTGTCTAGCATTGAGATTTGGTTGGTCAAACAGATATCGAAATCCACAGTGATCTGTCATAAGTAAAAATTTTCTTCCCAGGAGGTAATGCCTCCACATTTTAAAGGCATGCACTATGGCAGCTAGCTCTAGATCATTCAATTTTCGGGATTCATAGAAAACCACACTTCCTCCTTGCATAAGGACTCCTCAGATCCCTTCCTTACAGGCATCTATGCACACGAGGAAGTTAGCTTCGGGATCGACGATCTTTAACACGGGTGCGTGGGTTAGTATATGTTTCAGGGTTTGAAATCTTTCTTCACATTTTTGTGTCCATGTGAATTTTGTCCCCTTCCTCTGGAGGGCAGTGATTGGACAACGAATCTTGGAGAATCATTTTATAAATATCCTATAGTACCCTGCTAATCCCATAAAGGATCTGATATCTAAAACATCCTTTGGGGTAGACCATTCCATGATAGACCTGATTTTGTCAGGGTCTACCGCTACTCCTTCTTTGGATAGAACATGGCTTAAGTAATGTATTTGCTTCTGGAAGAATTCACATTTGTTGAATTTGGCATAGAGATGATGTTCTCTTAGCACTTGCAGAACAAGCCTAAGATGCTCTTCATGATCTTCTCTATTCTTGGAGTAAATTAATATATCGTCAATAAAAACTAGCACAAATTTGTCTAGGAATTTGTTGAGTACATTGTTCATCAAGCACCTGAAACTGGCAGGGGCATAGGTTAACCCAAATGGCACTACCACAAACTCATAGTGACCATACCTCGTCTAGAAGGTAGTTTTATGGATGTCTTCACCCTTAATTTGGACTTGATGGTATCCCAACCTCAAGTCAATCTTTGAGAAAATAGACGCACCCCCCAATTGATCGAACAGGTCATCGATCCTGGGCAAGGGGTACTTGTTCTTTATGGTTACCTTATTGAGTTGTTTATAATATATACACAGTCTAAGGGTACCATCCTTCTTTTTCACAAATAGGACTAGTTCTCCCCATGGAGACACGCTGGGTCGGATATAGCCCTTATCCATCATTTCTCTTAATTGCAATTTGAGTTCAACTAACTCGGGTGTTCTCATCCAGTAGGGTGTCCTAGACACCGTCACCACTCCCGGTGCAAGTTCTATCGAGAAGTCTATGTCTCTTCTTGGAGGTAGACCTGGCACCTCTTCCGGAAACACATATCTGTATTCTCTCAGGGTAGGGTGGTCTTCGAGGCTTGGTTTGTCATATTCAATAGTTTTCAACACCTGTATTGCATATAGGGGACATCCTTTTCGACAATACTTTCTCATTTGCAGAGCTAATATTTGTCTCACCGAGACAGTTTTTCGGATCCCTTGAAGGGTTATCCTTTTCCCTTCTTTACTTACACATTCTAAGGTTTTATGGTAACAGTCCAATCTGGCTTTATGGGCGGCTAGCCAGTCCATACCAATCAATAGATCATACGATCCCAAGGGTAATATGTTAAGGGTTTCTTGGGTGGGGAATTCACCCAACATTAATTGGCAGGTTGGTATGACCTTTGTTACCCTCATTTTGGTGTCAGTGGCTAACTATACCAACCATGGCTTGGTAGGTTTTTGTGGCTGTAGTTTACACTTATCAACGGCCTTAAGGGCTATATAACTCAAATTTGAACCAGGGTTAATCAAAATAGACACTAGATGGTTGGAAATCATACCTTCTATTTCCACCACTGAATCTTGGTGATCAGCTTGGTTATTATCCAAGGCTGCATAAATTTGTGGCACACTCATGGCCACATCATTGACGGTGGTAGCTTCCTGGATGCTGTAAATTATCCGACTATTATGTTGTCGGTGTGGACAGTCTCTCAATAGATGTTCTTCTCCGCAACCCCAACATTTCAAAGGTTCTCTCTTTGGGTTATCAGCCTTCGCTGGTACAGATCTAGAAGTTTTATTTCCGCTTAAGGAGGGAAAGTTTTGTTGGTGTACGCTCTAGGCTGGGAAGCTCATCCTTGGGTTCTTCTTATAGTTCTTAAATCTTGGGGATTTAATACCCTTTTTCTGAAATCTTGAACTATTCTTCTATTTCCATCCTTCGCGAGGTTCTGTTCGATGTCTAAATTTTTCATGACAATAGGTTGCCTTTCGGATAGTGCCTTCTAGGGTATTTGGCTCATCAAATTCAATTTTTTTCTGATAGTCCTTAGGTAGTCCATTGATGAAGCATTTCACATTTGCCTTTTCTGCTTTTATATAAGGTACATACCTCAACAAATTGAGGAATTTGTTGACATATTCTTCTATAGTGAGTTGCCCCAGTTTGAGTTCATAAAACTCTTTAGTCTTCTCGTCGAAATATTTTTCCAACAAATACTTCTTCCAGAAGTATTTCTCAAATTTCTCCCATGACAGGCCCTCTTCGCGAACCCTTTTCATATTCTTAAGTTCTTCCCACCAAATGGAAGCCTTTCCGTTCAAGTTGAAGGTGGCCACTCGGGCCTTCAAATTTTCTGAGAAGTCATGGAATCTGAAATACTTCTTTAGTCCAAGCAACCAGGCCTCTGCTTCCTCTCCCTTCTTTATTTCACCGTCGAAGGCGGTAGGTTTGGCCTTCCTGAATTATTCAAATTTATGACCCTTGGAAAGCTTTCGCTTCTTCTGTCTTCTTCGGGTACAAGAACTAGTTATGTTGCTAGAAGAGCCCTCTGAACCGCCAGCTTCCTTCCCAGAGGAATCATCTACCGGTTGTCCTTTACCTCTAGGATGGACCTTTTTTGAGGTGCTCCTCTCAGTGTGGCCACTGATATGACCATGTTTCTGTACCTCAGGTTCATGCTGCATTTGTCTTTGTAGGTCGGATAAGCTCTGCAGTAAAACTGCGTTAATTTATGTTTGCTTCTCTTGTTCTTTCATCATCCTCTCATTGTCAACCTTGCAGCTTTGTAATTTGACCATGAGGCTCCTCACAGTCTCAGCTAGATCTGGAGGGGTCCCTACCACCCTCCTTTCGTCAAACCCTTTGTCTCTATTGTGGGAGCCCTCCCCCACTTCATGGTGAGTCACCATTCTATACGTTGATAATTTTTTGCAGTTGATCTTCCGCTTGTGTGCAAAAGGAAAAACGTTGGTTGTTAGTCAATGTTCATATTCATTTATAACCAGTACATAATTCATATTTTTCTCATGCACACACACAATAGGAGTTTTCATTCTTAACTTCAACTTTTTAATTGAGGGGGTCAAGATAAGGAGTTTCTCCTTTTAACAGTACTCCGAATGGAGTCTCTGCGCAACCTGTTCATGAGCCCAAGCAGGCCAAGTGTTGTAACCATGCTCTAATACCACTTTATAACACACCCACTACGAAATTTAATATTTTTCGACCTTTTTCTTCTTTTCTCCGGGGAACAGAATTCCCTGAATCCCTACGAGTTTTGATATAGACCCTGCCATCCCTGATCCATACTCATATGATTGGCAGCTATGACCACAAGCCTTATCAGGGAGGTGCTCGTCGGCTTTCGCGATTTGGTAAATCGCGGTGCATGTATTCCCTTTTCTCCCTTGTCTTTCGAAGGGCCAAAATCCGAAATGGATCTAACTGCTTAACACAATTGACAACGACCCAAGTTAAGTCCAGGTACTCTACCCTTCAGGATTTCATATACCGAAACATCGGGGGATGCGATGATAGGAGGTTTCACATCTGGATTTCCTAGGAGCCGAAACTCCAAAAACGCCAATTCTAAACATGCTTCACTGTTTCGGGGTTTCCTCCATCGGGATTTCGAGGTATGTGACGATAGGAGGTCCCGCACCTAGTTTTCTCGGGAACCGAAACTCTGAATCATATATATATATGTCGCTCAACCCATTTCGGGAATTCACAAATCGGGTTTTTGGGACTGGTGAGCACAAGAAAACTTACCATTAGGTATTCCGGGTGTTGAAATACCAAAGCACCCTACCTCATCTGTGCTATTATTATTTCGAGGTTTCGTATGCCGAGATTTCAGGATATACACAGACAGGAGGTCTCGCACTTAGGTTTCCTAGGAGCCGAAATACTGAATCATCTTAACTTGTTCACGCCCCATCATTTCGGGGTTTCGTATGTCGGGATTTCATGAGTCATGAGGACAAGGGTTCTTATCCTCTAGTTCGCCGGGTGCCGAAACGCCGAAATGCTTACCGGCCGCCACATGTACTCTATAGCTGGACGGTCCATGCACTCCCATGGGTCTTGGGATTGATGGCCCCAATTCCTTTGTTACTTGCGAAGGTTAAAAAGGGGTCGAGGCATTATCACCTGCGTTCCTTCATTCAATTTTTATGGTCGTAACCGGCCTCAGATCCTCCGAAAGGATCTCATTCGTGCATTTAGCAAGAGGGAGGGTATCTTGGGTACCTAACCACCAAAAGGTCCTAACTCATCCACACGCTGTCATTTCAGGATTTCGGGACCTGTGAGTGCAAGGGAACCCGCCCTTGGGTATTCCGAGTATCGAAATGCCAAAATGTTGGAGTCTATGAGGACCATTCTCCCTCGTGCAAGATTTCAAGACTTAAACTATAACATACTCCTTTGGGTCCTCAGGTTATTTATACCAGGTTTTGGAGACCAGAATAGAAGGTCTTATAAAAGGTAAAGGAGTGGTCTCGAAAAGGTGTCTTCATGGGGAAATCTATCCAAGGCATCAGGTAAGACAAACATGGGAACAAATCTCCTGAGAGCAGACTTGAAAAATCTGTATTAGTTCAATATATATAAACATAAGCCATATGTGGTCTTTGTAGTAAAAGCATGCAGCCATCCTTTCTGATCAAAACACCATGCAGACGGTCTTATACTGAAACCATTCATAATTGCACAGAATATGAGCATACATGTCAGCATATAAATTTCAAGATACAAGACATAAAACACTTATCAAAAAAACACCGAGTTTGATGCAACTGCTGAGAGAGGTGCTTGTTTCCACCCAACCGTAGGCTCAACGACTCTGAATGGGTTTACCACTAGCCACCCTCGAGCTAGACCACGATGCTTGAGACTTTCTGTCTCGATTCTTCAGCGATCGAGAACGAAGGTTACTCTCCTTCTTCTCTGTTGTCACTCACTCTGTATTTTGTTCCATAGTTCTTCCGATCTTTTCCTGCGATCTCCCCTCGTGTTCCCCCCCTTCCACACCTTCTACCTACCTTTTTTCTTTTCAGCGAGGTTGCATGTGGCACGAATTTCCCCATGGTGGTCAGATCTGAGGCCTCCATGGATGGGTGGTTCACCCCCATCCCTCATTAACCCATGAGGAGCCTCTTCACCTACCAACCTGGCAAGTAATTCATTTCGGTGCCAGCAAGCCGCTCTTGGTTCTCCGGGCCAGTGAAGACCAAATACGGTATTGGTTTCAGTGGAAGTTAGCGCCACCATTCCAAGTTCCTTCCACCACCTTTCTTTAGCCATCGTGGTCTCTTTTTCAGCACATCCCCCTCCCAGCAGTCCTGGAACATATATATATAATGTTAATTTACATTCATCGACCTTGTATACTAAGGTCCATTCAGAATCACACATTCACATCTTTGAGTTTGCCACAGTTCTTGGCCAACATAATTATTTTTACAGACTGGGGGAAACAGGGTGTTACAGCTTGCAATAAGATTAGTAGTTCATGCTATTCATTATGATATTAAACTATCTTTTGAGTAGATTCACTTTTTATTTCCTTCTATTTTTCTTATGCTAACCCTACAGGATCCCTCCAAGATACAAAACTATATTTTCCCCCGCATCTTGGGAAGTTTTAACACGCTATCTGAAGCACTTTTGTTGTTGTTTTTTGGGTTTTTATTGAAAAAAATAAGAAAACAAATCAGTATCACGGTACCTAAGGACTCCCCCCTAATGTTGGCACACACTAGACCAAATTGAGAGGGGTATTTCCCATGAAAATTTGGAGCATTTCTCCTTGAATTATCACCTTCTTCATCGTTGTTTTTTTTGTTATATCAGCTCAATTGGAGGGTGAAAAAGTGTGCTAACAAATTGGCACCGTTTTCGAGGAATGCAAGCCTTGGAAACACGACATCAGTGTGTTTTTACTTTAATTGGTTTATTTTTTCTAACTCACCTGGAGACTCCACATGATATAGGGATGACTCCACATGGGACTCACAGAAAATAACTTCTGGTTTTGATTCCCTCACAAGGTCTAGTTCCGAGCTTGAAGAAAAACTAACATCTTTTTCCAATAACAAGACTATTCCTTCACCAAGAACTCATCTCAAAGTTGGTAAGCATATGCATTCTTAGGTAAGTTCTTTTTCAATGAGCACTATGGTGAGTGTATCTTCAACATATTCATATTTTGTTTTATTTCCATCTCGATCTAGTAGTAGGATAGCAATTGTGCTTTTTTCTATCTGAGATTAACAAAATGGTCACAGTTGTGAGGCCACCAGTAAGGTGGATATTTTCTAATTTTGACCCACTAAGTTTTATTGCATTCCTAGATTATCCTCGTGACTTACCTACACGTAAATGGATTAAATGCTTACATTTGTTTGCAGAAAGTTTGAGAGAATCATTTGAGGACCACTTGGCTACTTTTTCAAAATTGTTGGATGATTTTAGGGTGGAACATGAGGATGTGGCGATGAGGATATTTGTGTCGACCCTCAAGGGGGAGGCACAAACATGGTATGAATCCCTTCCCGATTCCTCCATTGATGGATGGGATTCATTCCAAGTGAATTTTATTGAATGATGGGTGGATAAACAAGACAACTTTTTCTTAATTAGTGCTTTTGATACTATTAAAAAGAATGGGGATGAGACTGTCATTGATTTTAATGCTCATTTTTCTAAGACTTATTATAAAATCCCTATTTCTATAAGCCTAATGTTGCTTATGATTTAAATTATTTTCTTGAGGATTTTGATGTTATTTTTGGTAATTTTTTCAAGAACAAGGAACCTCAAACTCTAGAGGAAGCTTGGGCTATTGTTATTAAGTTGGAAGAACATTTTATTGCAACCTACGATTTCATTTTGATCCATGAATTTTAACTATTGATTGTTAAAGTAGTGTAGGAAGTCCTTGTTTCTAAAGATGAACTACAACTTGCACCATGCCAAGTTCCCAGAGATCAACATGATGATCATGGCTTAGGTTTATATGATCTGGAACCAATAGTTGCACCATTTGAGTCACATGCAGAGTTCCAAGAAGATGAAGGTGAATATTTGAATACTCAAGAATGTTCATTGGTTCCTCCCATTAGTAAATATGAAAAGTTCCAGGAGGAGGAACCACAGGTTAACCAAGTAGTGGTCATTCAACAAGAGGCTTCATCCTTTCCTATCACAACAGTGGTTCATGAACAACTTGACCTAATACCATTAAAGCAGGAGGAGCCACTTTTGGTTCAAACAAAGGATGATTTCCCTTACACTTTTCCTACGATTCCACATCCCGAGGTTGTTCTTAAAGGTTATGAGATTGATCAGTTCTTGGATATCAAGGTTCATCATGACCTAGTTGAGCTCAGGATGGTGGTCGTATTTCAGCAAGTAGATTCCAAGAGTTTTGGCTCTCATGCTTTCACATTTTTTACTATTGAAATACCATGTTTTAAATCCCAACCAATATCTTTCAATTAACTTACACCCTTCAGTTATGCCTTCATTAGCAAGTACATCAAGGAAGATTTGAGTCATATGATATTTCACGATTGGTCCCCTTGGAAGTTTAAATTTGTTGACCTCTCCCATCAGACTTATATTTTGGTTGTATGGTTACATTGGTCCTTTGAGTATGATGATTTAATCATGGAATATTTGAGGTAAAACTTTTGGGTCGAGGGTAGTTGTCCTTCCTTTCATCATTGTATTTTCATGTATTTCTTTCATGCTGATTTTTTACCTTGTTAGGAAAGTAATTTACCTTCCTTTGCAATGTATTTTACCTTAAGTCATTTACTTTTCGTCCCTTTGCTCAAGTATCATTGATTTTTTACAAGCTATATCAACATGTGGTCGTGTCTTGTGTGTTTCTTCTTTTGTAGAATAGTAGTTATCCACTATTACTTTTCCTAGGTCAAAATATGAGTGTCTTATCTTTCATGGCCAAGCCTTTGTGTATATTATTAGAGTGAGACTAGATGGGGGTCTCGTTTGTTCATGTTCCCAAAGAATTGAGCCTTTAGGATGGGTAGTTTGAGGAGACATAGGAGATTCTTGAGTCATCTTATGTCTTGTCTCCTCATATCTTATCATTGAGTCTTCTACTTTGAGTTAGTCCTCCCCCTCATCCAGTAATAGGGATATGGTACATGGTTCCTTCATCTTACATCTTCTTGATTTATCACTTCGGGATGAAGGAAGAGAGACATCATTGCTCTTATTTTCAACATGTCATCCTATATCGAATCTGACACATTATCTATGGATGACTCAAAAGTGGAGTGCCTTGGTATCCATTAGCCTCATTGGCAGTTAACTTTGCATTCAACAAGGATAAGTATCATTGAGCCTTGATTGGATAATCCTTGTCATTTTTTGACTTTAGAACATATTTCACAGTGACAGGTTGTGCTCGTACCTTAGGACCCATTGTCATTATTGGTGGTTTTCCTTCACAGTTGGAAGGTGCTTACATTATTGACATTTAACCAAGTGACTCTCTCCCTTGTATCGACATCAGTACATTTACTGCAGGGAGGAGTGTACATGTTGGGTGGTAGCAAGTAGTGCATTTGGATCAGACCCCTTGTGCTATAGGGTTTTCAGTGGGAGGATTATGCTGATTTGGCTCCATTTCCCATTGGATAGGCTTTGGTGTCATTAGTCATCTGACAGGAGTTTCTTGTTCAACTTACAAGGCCTTCTCTTCTTCCACATAGTTACAGGGGTATTTGGGGTACATATGTTTTTAGTTCTCACAGAGAATCATTGGTACATCTTACAAAGTTCTCATGGAGTATTAGTTTTATTTTTATAGACATAGAGATTCATATGGTTCTTGAAATCCCATAGGGGGATCCTGTCCCCTTGAGTCGCCATTGTTAACCCCTATATTTTCACCCTTTGAAAATATTGAGGGTTAAGGGCTAGTGTGCACTATTTAGGCTGGAATTAAGATATTTTCCCAGATTTTAACAATTGTGTGAATCATAGGTTGGTTCCCATTAGAGACGGGTACATGATCAGTATATGGTTGTTTTTGTTTGAGAGTTAGAGTTAGCTTAGTTTTCCATGCATTTGAGAGAGATGTCTATATATAGCATGTGACCCTACGTTATAGGAGATAGTGATTGGAGACTCATTTGACAATTTTGAGCATACAGTGTTGGTCCTTGCATGATACTAAGCCTAATGATGTTTTTATCAGCGACATGCAAGAACTTTCTATTTTTAGCAAGTGGAGCACCAGGGCTCGCATGTCAATTCTGATTGCATATTTGGAATCCTCTCAGAAAATTGAATTTGACTAGTATGATCATATCATTGACATGCGAGGATACTCTATTTAGCAATGTCTATTTTTAGACATATGACACATGGCAATGTTCTCCTAGTCATCATGGACGTTTTTTACAGTTTGGTATTTTTTAGGAGTCAAACCCTAATTTTAGCAATTTATATTTATAGTAGGGGTGGATGGCTCTAGAGGTGACAAGTGGTAGGGTCAGATTCCTAAATTTGGCAGTGATGTAGTGAAATTTGGCATCTATGTGGAATAATTAGTGAAGGGTGCGCTTTCCATGGTGAAAGTCATTAAAAGAGAATTAAATAAAATGAAAATGGGGTGTGTGAATGAGGTGGTGCTCTCATAGACATGATTGAGCCAATCAAGGCTTAAATCACTCACTAAATTTTCTCTCACTCGCCATAACTCCACTTTCCACGCAAGTTAATTTCATTAATTCCCTTTTAATTCCTCCTAAATGAAAAATCCCTAAAATTTAGGGATTAAGCCAATCAAGGGTTAATTTTCTCACTAAATTTTCTCTCACTCGCCATAACTCCACTTTCCATGCAAATTAATTTCACTAATTCCCCTTAAATTTCTCTTAAACACTAAATCCCTATAATTTAGGGCTTCATCCAATCAAGCATTAAATCACTTACATGATTTTCTCTCACTTGTCATTAACTCACTTTCCATGCAAATTAATTTCATTAATTCCCTTTTAATTTTTCTTAAAGGCGAAATCCCTAAAAAAATAGGGCACAAACTCCCTCTTTGGATAAATCAAGCATATTTTGGCCATATTTAGCATTTAAACATGCGTTTAATTCCTAATTTATTCCCCCATGAGTTAACTCTCCTATTATTCACATGAGTTAACTCTCTCTCACCTCCCCATATGCTTCTCCTACTCCCTCTCCTTCTCTCATGCACCCATACTCTCTCTTGGCAAAGTCCACCCTCATAACTATATATTGGAGATTGGTCTACATTATTTGTTGATTATTTGTAGCTTCGGTTAGGTATTATCACATGACCCTGGGTGTTGGGCATGTGGGAATCATCTTGGGAACCACATCATACTTTTGGTTTAGTGAAGACCCCGGTGGATTTGAGTGGGGGATTCAAGGGCTTGGTGATGGGATTTGTGGGTATGTGTAGGGGCTTCACACCCACATAGAAATTCTAATTTGATGTTGACTTGTGGAGGGGATTCTATGATTCCCCATAAGAATTTTATATAAAGAAGAGAGGTCATTGTGACATTTCATATTGTGGAGACAAGTGTGAGATATTTTGGTGATTTCCATCTAGCCTTTGGTGAACTTAGTCTAGCCATGGAGGAAGTACTTTAGGCCTCAATTCTGTTGTTGTTCTATTTTTTTTTTAGCAGGTTCTTTGCTATGGAGGGTTCTTCCTAGAGGAATATGGTAGTTGTAGGTCTTGAAGGATGCCACAATTCATGGTAACCTTTGTTGCAGGTGCAAGGAAGGGATTGACTAGCAGAGAAAGGTGGAAGCAATTTAAGGAGAGGCTAACCGCAACAGTTGAAGGTTGTAGGAGGACTCGGCCTGCATAAAGGAGAATTTTGGTTGATGCTTGGGGGATAAAAAAAACCTATGGGATATTCAGCCTGCCAAGGAAGAGGGTTCGCATCCTAGGGGAGGTTGTCGCATGCTTCTAGGAGAGCTAGACAACAGGTACAAGGTTGCTCGAGGGTTCGGCTAGCAAGAATGGAAGTAAAAGAAATATCTTGGAGGGTTGCCACAGGAAAGAACAAGGTTGTCATTCTCAGGTGAAGGCCTTGGTATTTTGTAGGAGGAAATCCACAAGTATGATGGCTAGTTAATCCACAGAGATAGTGGAATTTGAGGGTTGTAGGAGGGTTGGAACAACAACAGACCTAAGGGAACTTTGAGGGTTGTTTTATAGGTCAAATGCAACATGACAAGTGGCAGATTTGAGGCCTGTAACAGTGAGTATAAAAATATTTTTTGTGGGTTTCTATAGTAATGACAAAATCATGTCTTGAGGCAGCAAGAAGGTTGATGTCACTGGGTTTGTGGGGCAACTTCAGGGTAGTCTTGAAGGCTATTACAACAGTGTACCTGGATTTGTAACAACAACAGTTTTGAAGCTCAGTTTTGGTCACATAAAACAAGGAGGGTTTTTATGGTGAATTTGTAAGTATTTGGAATTTTATATTGTAAGTGGAAAGGGCCATTTTCCCTAGTACGGGACCCCATGTGTTATGGTTTAAGAACATGGATTTTGTGCTTGAAATTCATGTGTACCTATGTATGATCTAAGTGTTATTTTTTATCTTTAGTTGTGCTAAATGGTTAGGCATCTCAGTGTGTGTGTGTGTGTTTACAGTTCAAATTGTGTAAATTTGTGTATAATTCTAGAAACAATAGACCAAACCTAACGTGCGGTCTAAATCTAACATTATTATGGTTGGATTTTTGCAACAACGACATTAATTATTTATTTCTCTCTTCTCTCTCATTCTCTAGTCTAGATATTCTCTCTTTGAGAAAGGTTATTCATTGTATCGGTTGTGGACTTGTTGATTGCGGCACAATCAACCCTTTGAAAAGCCTATAATAAAGTTGTGTGTTGTGTTTGTTTTCTGAACCTTCCTTCTTGTTGGTATTTGTTTTATGCTTACAATTAGATTAGTATTTCATGATATTCATTGTGATATTAAGTTATCTTTTGATTAGATTCACTTTCTATTTCCTTATATTTCTCTTGTGATAACCAAGAAGGATCTTTCTAAGCTACAAAACTATCTTTTCCCCCACATCTTGGGGATTTTTAACAGGATTTCCAAAGCACTTTTGTTGTTTTTTGTTGGGTGTTTATTGCATAAAATCAGAAAAAAAATCAGCAACCTGGTACCTAGGGAGTCTCCCCTGAGGTCGGCATGCACCAGCGTGAACGGAGAGGGGTGTTGCCTATGACAATTTGGTTCATTTCTCCTTGAAATAGAACCTTCTTAATCGTTGTTTTTTATGTTATATCGCCTCAATTGGAGGATGAAAAAGTGTGCTAGCACCCCCTAAGTAAATAGATAAGTTACTATGTATTGCTATGTATGGAGGTAATCACTAGTAAATAAGGCCCACGTATGTGTGAAAACAATTATTGTGAGAAGGCTTACTAGAAGGTTTCTCCTACTAGAAAGTTCCATCTCTAGAATGTTCTTAAGAGATAGAAAGTCTTATAAAAATATGTATTGGAAATCATTTGTAATATGATATTTTATTTATTGGAGGTTACCCCCTCGAAGAGGAAAGTGAACATTTCTTCCATAAAGGTATAATATTATGGTTCATCTTATCCATTATGTTTGCAATTCTATTTCTTTCAGCAATACATTTGAGTAATATCTGTAATTTCTTCTTTGAATGTTTCTAATTGGCACATCACAAGTGGTATTAGAGAACTTTCTTGGCACATTTTTAGAGCGATATTTATTTTTTCTAGAGACATGTTATGGTGTCCATAAATAACACATAGATTTTTCTTTTAATGGGTAAACATGTAGTCGAGGAGAGGCATACAATACAAGAGGTTTCACTTGGTTGGAACCCTTGTAACCCCTTCGAACATTACCACATAAAACAACACCCATAGAAAGGATTTCACTTCTACATACCCTAGAGTATATAGGAGTTCCTATAGGTATCCAAAAACCAATGCTAGATCAGTTGCTCGACAACTTGAATATTATAGTGTCCCCAAGAATAACACTCAGAAATAATACTCTCTTGTACTTGGGTAATCAAGTAGTACAACTAAGGGTGCAATCGAACCTCCTTAGTTAGAGCCCTGATATATTGGTTTGAGTACTACTGTTGGACCCTACACGTATATCAGAGAGATATATCATAGTGAAATCCCTTTTCCTCAAGACCCTTGAAGCCCTTGTCCTTGCTACCAATCTTGGAAACTTATAAAACAAGGGGTTTTATTGAAAATCTGAGTAGTCAATCATTGGAAACCCTACTTCATGCTTGATCTATAAATAGTCGTGGATATTCTACTAGAACAATTCGTCACAACAGATCTAATAAACAAAACTAATATATACACTATGAAGTTTAAATTACTTTAGATTATAGAACATTTAGTTACTAATTTTTGTTTATGCATGGAATAGATAAAATGCAGAAAATAGAGAACATTAAAGTACAATCACACACCATCCACAAAATAACACAATTTTTTTCTTTGGGAAACACGGGAGAAAACCCAACTAGAAGGTGAGGCCCCTCTACTCTCTTTTTTGGTATGGAAATAATGCACTCTCTATGGAGTTACAAAGGAGAAGGCACTCTATATGGAATTACCTCAAACTTATGGCATCTTAGGATGCTACAGAACATTCACCACCTATGTCATGTTATATAATTTCTCACTTCCAGTTGTTCTTCTTTTCTATGGAACAAAATACAATAACATAGAATGGAAAAACCCCTTCTCCTCCTAGTGGCCTAGTGTTTAACATAGCCTGATAGATAGCCATCTAGGGGTAGGCATTTTACTTCCTCAAACCTCAATTGTGATAGGGTTTTGAAACTTATAGAATATTCTTGAAATTACATATGTGGCTAGCCCCATATGCATGGGTAACGAGGGATGACATGGAATCCTCTCGTACCATGGTGGTTAACATGGTAGGTCAACTTGTGGGAGGCATAACTTTTTCATATGAGATATGATTGATGGATGGTCTACACCGTTAGAAAGGTATCATAGTGTAGAACACCATCAATAAGGTAAGGGAAATTGTTGGGCACCATGACCCCAAAAAACACTATTTGATGCCTCAAAATGGATCTGAAAGGTTTCAAACCCTAATTTTCCAAACTGGGACCTGCCATTAAAATGATCGTACAAGCTTACTCCTCCAATTTTTTCCACTCTAAAAGCATCAAGAGAGATGAAAAATAATATAATGATCCAATCTAGATCACACCTCCCCGTTTAGGGAGGCTTTTGGTCCCCAAAATATTTATTGAATGAGGTGAGGAAATTTTTCCTCTACCTTCTCCCTAGAGTACCACTTTTCTTTTACTGGAAGTTGTCCTTTCAACCCAATCTACCAAAGGTCATGTTTCCCATGTATTGTAGTTCTGGACCACTTCTACAAAATTGTGTCCTCTACTAACTCTACCTGAGAATTTGGTTCTAAATCCTCTATGGAAGGTAGGCCATGCTCCTCCTATTGATCCAATATGGAAGGCTCATAGAGTTTGATATTCTCCACATTCACTACTGAGTAAATGCACATGTATGGGGGTACACTGAGTCTATAGGCATTATCTCACAAATTTTCCAATAACTCAAAAGTACCATATCGCAAAGTCTTGATTTTCTTACCAGGACCATGTAGCACTTCCTTGTTCAACTGTAACCATACTCTATGTCCCACTCTAAATGTTATCTCTGTTCTGTGATGTTCATGTCTAGCCTTGTACTTTTCCTATGACTTCTTTAGTGTTTATTGTACTTGCAAATGGATTTTCCTGATCTTCTCAACAATTTTTTCTACATTTAATGCATCTCATGTGAGGTCCTCCCTCATTCCTCTGTGTTTTCTATGTACAACATCTAAGTGTGAAGGTGGAAAATACCCAAATCAAGTTTCAAAAGGTGACTTACTAGTAGAAGCGTGGAATACTCGGTTATAAGAGTGTTGCATATAGATCATATTTTCATCCCAGGTATTCAGATGCTTCTGATTGTAACCCCTCAAAATTTGCACCAAATTCCTATTGACTACTTCCATCTACCCATCTTTCTATGGATAGAATGTTGTACACATATTCAACTTAGTGTCCACCTTCTCCCACATTGTAGTCCAAAATGCACTGAGAAATCTAGTATCCATGTCTAAGATGATGCTCCTTGGTATCCCAAAGTGCACCCAGACCTTTTCAAAGAAATTCTTTGCTACTTTTTGTCTGTTGATGGTCCTTTTACAAGGCATGAGAATGCACATTGTTTTGAACATGTCAAATACCACAAACAAATAGTCATTTCCCTTCCTAGTTTTTGGTAAACCTCCCATAAAATCGATAGAAATACTTTTCCAAGGTCGAATGGGTACATGTAAGGGATGGTATAGACCTTGTTTCTTGTTACTGGGCTTGTTGGTACAAAAAAGTATGCATCCTCTAATATACCACGTTACATCTTCTTACATTCTAGGAAAGTACACATACCTTTGTATGTTGGAAACAATCTTCCCAATACCAAAATATCATGCAACCTTAGAGGTGGAAGCCTCTCTCATAAGTTTCAATTGTTCACCTTTAGGAACACATAGCTTGTCGATCTTGTAGAGTAAACTATTCAGGAAATGATAGTCTTCCTTTTCATCACCTTATTCTATATGAATTTCACCATGTATATGTTGAAACACCTCCTTGAAGTCCTCATCTTCTGTGTATTCCTCTTTGTATGCATCATGGGTAAAAGGATCCATGTGCATCAGAGTTCCCAAAGTTGTAATATTGGATGTGGGTGGTCATGAAAGAATTTCTTCCAAATTATTGTTTCTACCCTTCTTATACTTTATGACCAAATGATTTTTTTGTAAATACCCCATCCATTTGTAATTCCTAGTTTGTTGTAGCTTACCCTGAGCCTGCAAATCTTGTAGTGGTTGGTGATCTATGTGGATGATGGTCTCCTTTCCCATCAGATAGTGCTTCCACTTTTTGACATCTTGTACCAAGGCATATAGATCCTTGTCATAGGTAGGGTAGTTGAGAACCATGCCATGAAATAATTTAGAATGATAACATATGGGCCTTCCTCGCTGCATCAATATTTCTCCCATGGAATAAACACTTGCACATATATCCACTTCCAAGGAATTCTACAAGTTTTTTAGTGAGAGCACTAGTGCTCGACTGATATTTATTTTCAACTCATCAAAGGCCTTCTTCTAATTATTCCCCCACTAGAAACTCTTACCATTGGTTGTTATGGTGTGGAGTGGTGCAAATACCGTTGAAAATGAAGCTATGAACTTCTACAAATATTGTGTTACCCCAAAAAAACTCATAAATTTAGTTACATTTGTAGGAAGTGGTCATTTCATGATGGCCTCCATCTTCGTGGGATTTATCTTGAGCTACCCTCCACCAATCACATACCCCAAATACACCAAAGACTGCTAATAAAACTTTCATTTCTTGAGATTGGCCACTAGTTGGTGATTCTTCATAGTCTCTAACACATGCATAAGATGTGACATGTGCTCCTACGAGGTAACACTATAAACCAATATATCATTCAAATAGACAATAACAAATGAATCTAGATAAGGGCGTAAAACATCATTGATTAGTATCATAAATGTATTCGATGTGCAACATAAACCAAATGGAATAACAAACCACTCATACAAAACTTGCCTTGTCTTGAAGGTGGTCTTCCAGGTATCTTCTTCTTTGACTCGTACCTAGTGATATCCTAATTTCAAATATATCTTAGTGAAGTACTTAACATGTTGCAACTGGTCCAACAGATCATGAATCCTAGGCAGAGGGTACCATTTCTTTAGTGTAATATTTTCCAAGGCCTTCTAATCGATACACATTCCCCAAGTCCCATCCTTCTTGGGCACAATTATTATGGGTGACCCACAAGGTGAGGGACTTGGTTGAATCACACCCTACTCCAACAATTGTTGCAACTTCTTCTTCACTTCATTTGCTTCTAGAATAGACTGTCTATACAAATAAATATTTGGCAATGGAAAGTATAGAAATAATTGTATTTCATGCTCCACATCCCTCTTGGGTGGTATCCCTTTAGTCTCCTTGAAAAATCCTTTGTATTCATGTAGAAACTCCTCCAATTGATGTTTCTACTCTTTAGTACACCCCTCTAGGGATGCCTTCACTCTCATTGACTCATCATTAGATAGATTTACTCTTAAGAAAAGAAAAGCATATTTCTTACTAGAACAAATCAACTTATTATCTTGGTTGGCACTTACCAATGATATCTTTGACTTTCCTTTATGCACATTGATGATGTAGGACTTTGCATCCTTGATATGTTGGTACTAGTTGGCTCTCTACATAAAGATTACATCCCTCATATAATGTAAGGGATTCCAAACACTACTCCACATACATCAAGGGGTACTACATCCAATTCTGCTTCATCAATAAAATCAACACTTATAGCAAATTTAATATTACATTTTTTTGTGACCTTTATCTTTGCATCCTTGTTTTCCCAACCCAATGGATAGAGGATAGGATGGTCATGAACCTCTAATAGAATATTTTTTAACAGAACGGGTACTATGATATTATCTTATGAACCAAAGTCGAATAGAGCATCTATGTTGGTCTTCTTGACCTAAATCTTAATGTGGAAGAGCTTGGTCATCTTCCTCTCTTCCTGGTGATGAAGGATAATCAGATTCACCTCCTTCTATACATATGTGCAGACAATATTTTCATCCACATTCGAGGTACATTTAACCTGATTGCTTGAATATGTGGCTAAAATATTCATTTTCTTTCTATCCTTCTTGTGGTTCTTCGGGTTCATATCTGGATGCAATTTCCAACATTTTTCCTTGGTGTGGCCATCAATGTTGCAATGATTGCAATGGTTTTTGAGATCTTTGCACTGATGTGTAGTGGTTGTTTTATTCTTATCTTTTCCCCATTTCCACTTCTTCTTCCCCTCCTTTGAATCTTCTCGGTCCTCTTTCCACCTCGAACCGCTTGGTTTCCCCTTCTTTTGGCCTATGTTTTCCAGGTACTATGCTTGTGCACACGCCTCATCCATTGTCCTTGTCCTAAAGATCATCGCTTGCTTTTGTAGATGATTGTGTAAACCCCCTATATACTTGAGGAGTACATTCAAGTTCTTTGAAGAGATACCCATCATGATGGCCATATTTCTAAACTCAATGGTGTAATCCTATACACTTTTCCCCTGCCTTTGCCCGGAGTAGTGCCACTGAATCCATTGGTCCACTGCATACCCAATAGGGTATAATTGGGACTTTATGAGGGTTTTGAATTCCTTCCACCTAGTTCCTATAATATCACCCTCCATCCTAAGTGTTTCCATATGGATTTCCCACCAGGTTAAAGCATGGCCCTCTAACTTCAATATAGCAAATGAAATCTTATGCTCTTCATCTATACGTTGAACACTAAAATAAACTTCTAGTTGTTGCAACCAATGATTTAGTTGTAATGCATCGATATCACCGTGGTATGGCTTTATGTCTACTTTCACTTCCATATTGAATAGGAACTGTGAAGGGTTCATGGCATTCAAACTCAGATTCTCTTTCTCATATTCTTTTTGTGACTCCTTTCATGAGTCTTCCTCATCTCTCGATTTCCCCTTGAATCTGATCTCTAAGTTAGAGCCTCCATCATCTCTAAGTATTCCAAGATTTCTTGCTAGATATTCCATGAGGAGGTTCATTTTGTGACCGATGCCAACAACTTGCGCTTCCAACCTCTCAAATCTCTCTTCTACTGGATCTCGAGGATTATTATGAATAGACTCCTCGTTCACCATAGCTAGGGTTTTTGTGACTTCTCTTTAAGTTGATTCTTGGATACTGCAACTTCCACAAATACCCAAAACAACAACTTTCTCTAATACCAATATGACATGTAAATTGTCTTGGATATTCCATTGGAGTAGTTCATCACAACAAATCTAACAAATTAAACTGAAATCTACACTATGAAGGTTGAATTCCTTTATATTCAAGAATATTTAGTTATTGTTTTTATGTTGATGCATGAAATAGATAAAATCTGGAAAATAGAGAACAATAAAGTACAATCACATACCATCCACAAAATAAAACAAAGGTTTTCTCTAGGAAACCATTATGGGAGAAAACCCAACTAGAAGATGAGATTTATCTCCTCTCTTTTCTGGTATGGAAATAATGAAAGTACAAATAGAACGCACTCCCTATGGAGTTATATGAGACTTGTGGCCCTTTAGGTTGATATAGAACGTTAACCCTCTCTTTTTTTCTCTCTAATTTCTCACTCCCGGTTTTTCTTCTCTGCTATTGGAACAAAACACAATAACATAGAATGGAAAACCCCTTCTCCTCCTACTGGCATGGTATTTAACATAGACCGAAAACAATCTAGGGGTAGGTTTTTTACTTCCTCAACCCTTAATTTTCATAGGGTTTTGAAACTTCTAGATTCTTCTTGAAATTACATACATGGATAGCCCCATATGCATGGGTAACAGCGGCTGACATCTTATCCTCGTGTACCATTGTGGTCAACACGGTAGGTCAACTTGCGAGAGGCATAACGTTTTCATACGAGCTCTAATTGATGCACAGTCTAGACCATTGAAAAGGTATCAGAGTTTAGAATGTCGTCAAGGGGGTGGGAATAAGTTTTAAACACCAAAACCCCAAAAAACATTGTTTAATGCCTCAAAATGGCTTTGAAAGGTTTTGGACCCCAATTTTCCAAACTGGCACCTGCCATGAAAATGAGTCTGCAAGATGATTGCTCCAATTTTTTCCACTCTAAAATCATTGAGATAGATGAAAAATAATATAATGATCCAATATTGATCATTGTTAATCATCCAAGAAATGCTTACATAATTTACAATATCAAGAATTTAAGTATTTGGTCAGCACGATATTCTTTAGGTGGGAGTATAACTCCACATGAGTTAAAAAAAAAGGAGTTAGTATAAAGTGGTCATATCAACACCCTTATTTGGGATCTATCTCAATATATTTCTTGTGTCACATTGATCATCATGGTACCACTCCCTTGTAAGATTGGTTTGGTGGACCCACTCGCCCCATTATCACAACCTATTTCAATAGATCCAACAATGAACCATGATCACATTGGTACCACTCTCTAGTAATCCTTTTTTGTGGACCCACTCACGCCCTTACTCCACACTTTTCTCACTCAACCCTGTAAGAATTTTTGATCACATAGTTTCTCATCCCCAATACTTTTTCTCATGCACCCCATTCCAATAGCTATCCAAAAGAACCAAGAGTTATGCAATCAAATTAATCACTTTTAAACATTGGTTGATGAATTGCAAAACACATTAGATAAGAACCAATCTGCTGCAGAGAAAAACTTTGCTATAGTTACTACCAAGATCAAGAAACTAGAATCCATCCCTAACTAGTTGTCCCAATTTATAATGCAATTCAAGGAACTATCCCTCCACCCAGAGGGAGTTGAATCATCCAATTCCATGGATCTTCTTTCTAACCCATTTATTCATGACTTGCATATCCATAAAGTGGATGTGAATAAATTTGATGGCTCTGACCCCACCAACTATGTCACTCAAACAAAGAACTACTTTTCACTGCATGGCATAAGCATTTACTTAATGAAACTTTGTGTTGTTGTCTTTTGTTTAGATCCTGAGCACTAGAAATTATGGAAATGGTGGCAATGGCATAAGAATTCCAACATAATTTATATTTATTGGAATATTTGTAGTAGATATGTGTTAGAAAAACAGGACTGCGGAGCAATAAAATAAAACAAATGCGGAAACAAAACACAGAAGATACGCAATACAAGAGAGACACAGATTTATGTGGTTCACCCAGTTTGGGCTACGTACACCAGAGAAATTTCCAGGTCCTTCCTTTATTATTATCCAACAAATGAAGGGATACAACCTACAACAAAACTCGTTGTAACTTCCTCTTCTTTCTCTCACAATCTCCTCTCTCTAAATACAATACTCGCCATAAATCATAGTCGCAATACATTTCCCTCATAAAAGAGGGTTGCCTTCTAGGGAAAAAAACCCTAACATA
>SNQJ01S0015595.1:7011-83584 GCA_010110895.2 Picea sitchensis | reverse complement strand
TCATGGTGCATGCATTTTTCATATGGATTGGGCTACATGTTGAGACATATGGTTGGTGAGTTGATGAGGTGATCATGTTGTACATCATTGTTGATCTATAGTTGATGCATGATTGGTACTTTTATAGTATATTGGAAGAGGCACCTACTAGCAGTTTGATTGGCACATGTTTTATGGAAGATTTGGCATACATATATGGTATTCATCATTTTGTGGTATCGGTGCATGGTAATGTACATGTTTGGTACACTCATAGATGGCATATTCTTGATGATACTACACCATTGGTACTACTTGATTAGCACAACAATTGGCATTTTTTGAGATACATGATTGTGACACTTGGTTCATGATGGAGACATATCACGAGTGATATGATACATTGTTAGGCATGTTGGTAGATGCACATGTTGGCATGTTGATAAAGGCATATGATTGTTACATTCCATGGATGATATCTTTTGGCACATTGCATGATGTTGATGTACATGGTTGATGTACATAGGTATTTTGTATGATGAGCACACATTTTGAACAGGATGTACTTGGTTTATATTTTGCTCATGATTCTTTATTTCATTGTTGACATATCTTTTTCTTCATGATGCTTGGTATGGCATGAGTTTGATGCATGAATAGGTCCAAGGATTGTTATATGGTAGCACAATGTTCATATTGCAGAAACTATAATGGAGACATACCCATAGGGGGAGTTGTTCTTCTTCCCATGATTCTAGGAGGAGATATTTATCATATGCATACCTAGAAAAGAGCCCTATACTTGAAGAAGAGCACAAGAGCATAATTTCAGGGAGTGCAATGGTCACAGGGGAATTATGTTCAATGTATCTTCAACATTACATCGAGGTGATATCCCTTGTTCAAAGGAGATATTATTTAGAGGAAGATCAAAGGCATTCAGCAGGGGGAGCATCCCAAGGAGAGTTCAAGCAAGGGCGACCTCAAGATGAGAATGGCCCTTTGACATTTATTTCAAAGGGAGGATAATCACATCGATGTGATTGATGCTTATTGATGGGAGATATAGTCACATTGACTATTGATGTAGAAAGATACCTTATCTACATGTTGACATCAATAATTGGTAATTAGTGTTGACATCAATGTTGGTATTGGCATCAATGTCAAAGGGAGATTGTTGTATCATGTTGTCATTGATGCCAATGGTTTCGATGATTGATGTCAAAGTGATTGATTGATGTCAAAGGATTGATTGATTGATGATTGATGTAATATAATATGTATTTCCCTTGATGAGAATGCATAGATGAAGATGGATCAATGAGTTGTCATTGATATGATGAAGATGGATCAATGAGTTATCATTGATACATGATGAATATGAATCGATGTGGTTTCATTGGTATATGATGCATTGATGGAAAAATGTATAGATGACTCATTGTTGTCTTATCATGATTGATAAGGTAGGCGGGACTGAACTCAAAAGTGGTCCCCTTATGGTGAAACCCTCACGGAGATGCTTTGTGGATTGAGTTATCTAGAAGAATGGTTGGAGGACCCATGCTCTCATTCGTCTTATAAAGTGATTGATAAGGTGCACAAATGGATGAACTCAAAGTGGTCCCCTTATGGTGAAAGCCCTCACGGGAAGATGCTTTGTGGATTGAGTTATCCTAGAAGAAGAATGGTTGGAGGACCAATGCTTGTATGTGGAATAATGAGATGAAAGGAAATTAATTTTCGGGGGTAAACTATACTAGATGTATAGTGATTTTCATGCCATTCCAGTGGTATGTGAGCGTCCACATAACTCCTCATGGTTAGAGAGTTGTAGCCATGAGAAGTTGGAGACCCGAGGTTTGGTAATGGACCCAAAGTTTGATGAGTAGCGGTATGAGTTATGATATATTTTGGAAAATATTATTCTATATGGATATTACATGTCATGCCATTTTACGGTGGTATGTGGAGCGTCACATAACTCCTCAGGTTGAGAGTTATGGCCTTATGAAAGTTGTAGGACCCTCTTATGTCGTCTAGAAGCCCCAAAAAGGTCAAAAGTAGTCAAAGTGGTTTAAGGGTTTTAAAAAGGTAAATAATAAAAGTGAAGTGATGAGTGTACTATAATTCAAATTGAATACAAAATAAATTATTTAAATAATGAAATTATATATGGAGAGTGAAGTGGGTTAACCCTAAAATAAGGAAAGTGGGGGCCAAGTGACCTAGAAGATGTTTTAAGGAGCTACTTGGAGGTATAAATAGAGGCAAGGCTCTCTCATTTTAATCGCACTTGAGAATATTGAATATATATGTCGAGGTAACCAAAGGATATCAATACAAATTAGAGGAAAGTGAATTTGAAGAAAATAAGGCGAAATGCAAGGGAAGGATAAATTCTTTGATGGTGTTTTTTAAGGTACGTTTTTTACAGGTCATCTCCATTTTCACTATAGCGTTTTTGTAATGATTTAGATAGTGAAATTGTTATTCCATTGAGAAAACATACTTAGTATCTGTGGTAAAAATTCAACTTGTGGGTCGTTTTATTTTGGGAGTTACACTCAGGTGGAAAATAGAGTTTGTGGCTAGTCACGAAACTAATCAAAAAAAAAAAAGGTGTTTTGGGTAAAAACGTCATAAATTCTTCATAAGTCCAAATTCGTTGAGAAAAAATGTTTTGGTTAGTTTATAGAGTACATGAGCATGTTGTGCTGATTTCATATCAATTCAACGAATATTGTTTAGACCCACGCTCTACAAAGGTAAACTCTCTAGAATAAGATCGAATTCAACAAGGTATGCCATTTTTTTCTATAACACATTTTACGAGAGGTTCCAAGTAGTTACACCTAGATTAATTTCATTAAACACATTGAAGAGCAGTGTATATCAGTTTTATATCTTTATTCATTACAGGTACAAAGTTATGATTATTTCCAAGTTGGGGTTGTTGACTAATCAAAACTAGTCATGGTTGAGACAAAGCAGTTGATGAGTTAGCACATACATGGGGTGTATAGTTGATGATGTTGGTACATATTGATGAGTCATTTTTATGATTATTTGACACATGATTAGTATACTTGGTACATGGTTGGATTCACTTGTTTATAGAGCGGGTTGATTCTGGAGTTGTTTAGCCGGAGTTGGTGCATGGTTGATGCACTTGTTTATGTTAATGATTGATATATGTTGATTGTTGCCTCATCTCGGTTAGTGCTGAGAATGTAGATGATTCTTGCATATATATATAGTTCTCTTGTAGAGTTGTACTCTATTTAGTTGTTCTTGAAAAACCCAGTATTGAAGTCCATAATAAAAAAAGAAAAAAGTGCTGAAAAACCCCCGGATTGAAGTCCATAATAAAAAGAAAAATTGTACATACATCTTGTGTTCTTTGTGTTCCTTGTGGAGATGATTTGTTGATGATATGTTGTTTATATATGTTGATGATATGTATTCACATATAACTGATTATAAATGACAATAATGAGTAATGAGAAAATGTTGAATGTTAACTAAGGAGTTTTTGTGTAAGAGGGAAGTTTTGGGAAAAAGATCCCCACACTCATTCACCCCCCGCCTCTAAGTGTGGTAGGTGTGTCCAACACAAGCACTAAGCACATTCATATGGATCAGATATAATATTCTCACATATCATTAGAACTAAGCATAAGCAGATCTATCTAATCATCTTAAATCACTTAGCAAAAGAATACATAAACACATTAAGACAAACACAAAGCAAGACAACATAGAGTTTACATGGTTCACCCCCACCCTGGGACTATGTCCACCAACTCTTCTTCTTTATTGTCTTCATTCAATCGCTTACAAGAACAATGCCATCAAAACCCTTACTCCGCACAAGACAGAAGATCTACACAGCTCACTAGATCCTTCTTCCTTGTGTTACAACACTAATCCCTCCAAAATCTGCTACAAGGACCTACACTTAGCTCTGCAAGTCTCTTACAGTCATGCACAAAGCACTTACAAACCCTACTCACACTTAGAATACATTCACATCACATAGATGCACTATTTGACTCTTCTTATATTGCATATCCTTCTATTTATACATACAAAATAAGCATAAACATGGGTAAACCCATGGGCCAACATCCCATTCCCGTTACATATTCCCCAAAAGCCAAAAAGGATGCAAAAGTGGGCTGAGATACCATTTTATCCACTTCATCTTGTGCTCCTCCTTCGATAGGCTGTCGAAGTCCCAAAATAAGTCACTATGACCAACAATCTCCCAAAACTTGGTCAACGGCCAACAGGCCCCCAACACTCACCTACTACTCATCCTGAGTCACTCTGATCTGATAAATTCTTCTTCAAAGGCCTCAATCTTGGCTCGAGATACTTCGACCTATTTATGTGCTATGGCCTCTTGCTCGGTGAATTCCTAGATCACTGTCTCATTCATGGGCCCTTCTAGGTGTTGTCTTGTTGCAATGACAACCTGTTCTAGCTCTGCTCCTTGTCTTTCAACCTCTGTGAATAACTGGCATGCCTTATCTTGTATTGGTTGAAGTCGTTGAGTAACTTCCATCGCTCTGCTTTCAATCATATGGATCTACTGTTGGGAGGTACGTTGCTCCTGATACCACTTCATTCTTTCTATGACTGATAGGGCCTTCATCTGTGCCTGTAGTGTGTCTGCATGTTCCTTTGCTTCCGTGAGCTGTGACTCCAAAGCCTGTAACTCTAGATTTTCAGTGAGGTTCTCGTATGTCTAGGCACTCTGGTTACTCAACTGCTTGCACTCCAAGGCAAGAGCTTTTAATCTATCAAATGTGATGCGGGAAGTTGCTTCCCTTTGGTCTCTTACATCTTGAGGGGTCTCGGGAACAGTGCAGAGTTCCAAGTCTTCTATGCATTGTTGGAGATGCTGGATTACCTCTTCAAGTTGTGCCACCTGTTGTGGAACTTGTTCTTCAGCCTTTACTTCAAAAACTTCCACAGAGCGAAGTGCTCTTTGAACCATTTCCTTTACTTCGAGTTTCTCAACGAGCAACTGTTCCTTGCTTTGTTGTAACTGTGTTTTTTCTTCATCCCACTTCGCTTGCAGAGTAATATTTTCCTGTTCTGCAGCACAGTGTTTCTCCTCGAGGTATTTTTGTACTTGCGCTAAATCTTGGGTGGCATGTGTTGTCTCTTCCTGAGATCGTCGAAGGTGAGCTTCGACTATATCAACGATGCGGTGTAGTTGAGCTGACTCATCACCTAGTTATGTTGTTCCTGCTGACAGAGGCACAATAGAAACTGCGTGGATGGACTGTAATGTATGTTGCACCCCTTGGAGCTCCTCCTTAATCCGACTGAACACCTCCTCCTGCTTAGCATCTTGCTTCGCTTCTATCTCCAGTGAATCATCGTTCAATGTTGTGACGATGAAGTCGAAGTCGTCTGAGGTGAGGGTGGTCTCAAATTTGGTCCTAGTGGCTTTCACTTTCTTCCATGATGAGGGTTTTTGTGGGGAAACCTTCCTTTTCTTTGAGGGGTCCTCCTCATCTCTAGGCAATGTAACCTCGTCTTTCTTTTGTTCAACTTCTGCACCATCTATCTCTCCACCATCTCCTCCTTACTATGTCGATATGGAATCGGTCTTCACATATGCATTGTCTAAAGTATGGACCTCTTTGGTCTTATTTATCTTGCTAGGTCCGGTTGTATCCTACGTTGTTTCTGGGCTGTCAACATTGGACATCTCCGCAGGGTCTGCTAAAATGAGGAGGTTCGCCGACCATTCCTTGGTAATTTATTCCAAGTCATCCTTTGTCATCTTGTAGTATGATTGTAGTTGTTGTCTATGTCCATCTGCGCGCGCTGTGATGTAAATAAAATGGCGGTCCGCGCTGAATTTTATTAAGGGTCAAAACCTGTGGAGGGTATTCTAGGTCATACGACGTTCGACTGGATGGTTGTATTCAACTGGTTGTAATACGTATGGAACACAACATTTGACTGCCATTGTTTATTCATGTTGTTCGAGTACCACAGTGTACTAAAATTTGCGTCCAGAGGTTCAAACAACTCGATGTCCAGGAAGGTCGCACCTTTCGGCATCTCCCATGCAATGAAAGTGATCAAGATCAATAGCCAACTAAAGTGGAATTCATATCCCTGATCTTGGGCTTCCCTGTAGTCCAGTTCCAATTGGTTTACCAGGTACTGCACCCAATTCATTTGAATTCCTTTTGTGCACTTCCCTGCGAGGTAGAATATGAAACCAGTGACTTGGGTGGGTCGATTCTTTCGCACCAACTTTCATGCGATCAATTGGCAGGCGAGGCGCACTGCGTCGCTCTGGATAGAAGGTACCTTGTAGCCTCGTGTACCCTTCTCGACATATCCGTAGGTGTCTTTAATATTCTACGCAAGAGCGCGATCCATGGTTTTTCCTGAGTAAAAATCATGTGGGTCAAGGCCTTGCATGCTTAGCCCTGTGATCTGATTGATCAATGTCAGATCCATTGTGATACAGTATTTTAACCATAAGTATCCACCATGGTAACATGATAGTAGTATCTTGACGTATGCGTTCACTTCTTGGTGCCTTCCAAAGTGGGGGATCTTCATGGCGTTGAGCAGTGTGGATTGTGTGAGGTTATGGGTCCATGATTGAGGAGTTATCTTTGAATTCTTTCCTTTTGTTCTGGTCAGATACTTATGTGGGGTGAGCATGCTATAGACCTTCCTGTCGCCGAGGTTGAAGTCACTAAACTTCAACACTGCAATTTTATCTTGGTAGGTGCGAACTGCACGTATCCCCTTTGAGCGGTATGCAGTGACCAAGGCGTACTCGAAATCTCTGGGCACACTGTCTCAATTTATCTCACTGCTCAGAGGTGGTAGATAGGTGGGTAGTATACTCAGGATTAACTTAGCATTTGCGAGATCATCCTTATGCTTAGTTCACTTTTCATCTATTGGTCGGGATGGACCGGCTCGAGCAGTGGACGGAGAGGTCGGCAGTCCTCTCGTTGAAGATGCTTGTACACCTGTAGACACTCCTCTCTTTGACATGATTCTTTCAGTAATTAAGTCAAGGAGAACTTCCATTACTGATTCTTCAACTACAGTGAGCTCGTTGGACATACGCACTCGGGATTAAAATTTATCGGGTCATGATTATCTCAGACACTGTACTAGAATAAACAACAAGAGCATAATGATCACTGTATACAATTCTCTTAGTATGCGGGCTTCAAATTCTCAGTTAGAAAAAGTGTTCTCCGTGCATGGCATGACAGGATAAGTAGGCAACTCAGCAATGGTTCACTTGTAACAGGTATGAAGCCTCATTAACTCTTTTTATGTCCGTTATGGTGCGGTCCAATGGTCTGGTGTCAAGATTTAAATGCTTTTCAACCCATTCAGAGTGGGAGTCGAATGGATATATCGGTCCCAACGGTTATATTTCTTTTCCTTGGCAAAGTACCATGTGTCATTGTTCTGATATCCCGACGAAGTTCCAATTCTGCAAAAACAAATTATGCGAAGTTCCCTCTGGAATATTCTATAACTTTTCAATCTTAGCCCTCTTCTTACTTATCTTTCTAGCCTTCTTTCCAGTGAGCTTCGACTCGATATGTCTTTTTCCATTCTGATTCTTATCTTCTTTTAACATAGTCATTGCGCGTTGTTGAGATTCTTTCCTAGGATTCAGGGGTAGTACCTCTTATTTATCTGGAGTAAGTACTTAAGTCTTATGTGGGTCTTCTAGTGTTCTTCCAGATTCGACATCAGGGTCTCTAGTGTCAAATAGCTTTGATTTGTTCTCTTGTTATTCAATTAATTGCTCGATCTTTCTAGTCATGAAATCTTTTAATTCTTGTTTCTTCTACTCCAAAACTTCTTCTTCTTCCTTTTGTCTGGCTTGAGCTCTGTCAATACAAGGTTTTCCTATTAACATGGTAAACGGGGCATTGTCCTCAATAAATTGAATAATCTCAAAATCTTCCTCAGTCAAAGTTCCATTGACAATCATAGGTATATGGGCGATCCTTCCACATAGGTTTATCAGTTTTCCTCTGAATAACCCTATTCCTCCTAATGAGGGAATCATAGCAGGCCTTCCTATAGCTTCCCAAGTTCTCTCTGTCATGATATTCACCTGTGTTTCTTCATCTAGAACACAGACAATGTCGAAGTCTCCTATTCTTGCTTCGATGCATTCTTTTCCTTTGAAGATCTCTGATAATCTGACATGTCGGTGGTTATTTAGGGTTTCTTTCATCTATAGCAATGCTTGCTCGGATCCTTTCTGGTATTCTGCCATAATCTCAGTTTCTGGATCTACCTTAGGGTTCTCTTGATTCAGATTCATTCTTTCAATCTTAGCAATCATTCTAGGGAAATCCAATACTTTATGGTATAGAGCCTTACAACAGAGGAAACTAGGTCTTTCACCAGTGCATTCCTTAGCCAAATGTCCCAATCTTCTACAACTATGACAGAGGGTTAATCCTCTCTTTCTTTTAAATTATCCCCAACCTCTTTTGTATTGTGCGCTAGAATCATGGTAGCTAACCTACAACAAATTCTTTCTAGGATCCTGCATCCATTTGTTAGTCCAAACATTCTTTCTATGCATAGGTATAACATATCTATCACTATTCTTATCAGATCTACTCATATCAAATCTTCTTTCATCTATTAATGCCCTAGTTTTCAAATTAGGACAGACTCTATTAAACATACCTAGATCCATACTCTAGAAACAAAAATTTCCACTTATCTTACTTCTATCGAGCACAAAGCTTCCAGATCTAAAAATTTTAACTACTCTTACCTTTATCAGAGAACATATCTTGCAGATATTACCTCTTTTAATCAAAAATTCTCATTTTTACCTTTCTTAGAGCACAAATCTTTCAGATCTTGCTTCTTTCCTTCAGATCCGGCCTCTTTTCTTCAGATCGGGCTTCTTTCTTTTAGCACATAGCTTTATAAGTCAAGTAGAATATTGCGCACTAGGGCATAGATCTACGCACAGAGCTTTCACAATCCTAGGTCGAATATTTTCACAAAGCTTCTTCTTTCTCAGTTCCCAGCAATCACAGTTTCAGGTCCCGCCAATGGAACCATTTGTTGGCACAGGGGCATACCCAGGGTTCAACGCTACAACAGCGCACCAACAAAGCCCTAACTACCGACCCTTTCGGTAACACCTGCGAAGCATATGAAGTCTCACCCGAGGTAGAGGTAGGGGTGGTTGCAAGACTCATGTGTCTGCAACCTTAGTTGGGACACAGATATTTTATTGTACTACTTAATAAAGCACTTAGCACCGTCAATTCCTCAATATATAATCATTAATCACTTCGCGGATAAAGCATTCACACTGTTATAACATACTTAAGAACTTAGCATCAATAGATAGGTCAGATCTAGTAGATCAAGCACTAAGCACATTCATATGGATCAGATCTAATATTCTCACATATCATTAGCACTAAGCATAAGAATATCTATCTAATCATATTAAAGCACTTAGTAAAAGAAAACATAAACACATTAAGACAAGCACAAAGTAAGATAACATAGTGTTTACATGGTTTACCCCCACCCTAGGACTACATCCACCAACTCTTCTTATTTATTGTCTTCAATCAATCGCTTACAAGAACAAAGCCATCAAAACCCTTACTTTGCATAGGATAGAATATCTGCGCAGCTCGCTATATCCTTCTTCCTTGCATTACAGAACTAAGCCCTCTACAATCTACTACAATGACATGCACTTAGCTCTGCAAGTTTCTTACAGTCATGCACAAAGCACTTACAGACCCTACTCGCACTTAGCATACATTCACATCACATAGATGCACTATTCGACTCTTCTTACATTGCCTATACTTCTATTTATACATACAAAATAGGCCTAAACATGGGTAAACCCATGGGCCAACATCCCATTCTCGTTACATATTCCCAAAAACCCAAAAAGGATCCAAAAGTGGGTCGAGATACCATGTTCTCCACTTCGTCTTGCGCTCCTCCTTCGACAGGCTGTCGAAGTCCCAAAATAGGTCACTATGACCAAGAATCTCCCAAAACTTGGTCAAGGGCCAACACTAGGCACAAATGTAATGAGTAGAAAATATTTATGGCCATTTCATTGGAAGACATTGATGTTATCCATCAAGACCTTCTACCTCCTCCAACTAATAATATTCTTCCAGGTGATCAATAAGATATGGAATATGGAACCCCAAATATCATTGCATGCCTTGAATGTTATTTTTTCTCCCCAAACCCTTAAATCGATTGGATACATCAAGCATTGTAAATTCATTATCTTAATTGATAGTAGTATCACCCATAAATTTATTCATAGTCAGGTTTCCTAGAAGACACATTGTTATATACATGCAATCAACAAATTTCAGGTCATGATTGTTAATGAAGGTTCCATGAAATGTGGGGGTCATTGTGAAAATGTGTGCCTTCAAATTGGTGATTATTCCTTTAAATCCCATATGTTTTCTATTTAAATGGGTGGTTGTGACATCATTTTGGGAGATGAATGGTTAAGGACACTCATTCCCATCACCATGGATTTCAAGAAGTTATACATGAGTTTCCAGCAAGTAGGGCGTCAATACACTTTCCAAGGAATCACATCAGCCTCTCCATAAATCGTCAACTCACACCGCATGGAAAAAATTCTTGAAAAGGGACATTATGGCATTGACATTTAGTTCCATGCCATTCAATCCATTGAGACCCCTTCCCAACCTATCCATATAGGCATGCAGTTAGTCCTTTCCAAACATAAATTATTTTTTGAAACTTTCCAAGGCCTACTTCTCTCCTATGGTGCACATGATCTTTCTATTCCACTCATACTTGGTGTTAGTCTCTAATTCTTGCTTTTGGTTTAGTGAGAAACCCTAATCCTAAACCTTCCATGATTGTACTTCATTGATTGTTTTCTTTATATTTTAATCTTTCTTTTGAGTTTGTTATGCTTTGCATTTTAGCATTTTTTGAATAATTTTCTTAAGTTTGGGGGTTTAAGACATGGTTTTACGAGATTTGTCACATATTTTGCCCATTTTAATCCTGAAAATTCAAATTTCTGCCTAGTCATCAATAGTGCTACTGGAATAATGTTATTCCTATGGTGCTGATGTAATCATGCTAGGACATGTGCCAGCCACCTAGATATTTTTATGATTACATAAATCGTGGGCAAATAGACCTGCATGTACTCCACAATAACTGCCCAAATCGATTTTGCAGTCCAAACCGTTGCATGATGAGATCGTTCTATACTTGCAAAGACTCACTTCAAATCAGATTCAATTTCCAACATCATGAATTAACATTGTCACTTGTTGTTCTAATTCTGTTGGGTTATATGCGCAGATATCCTTTAGAAGAAACTATTATATAGTAACAGTTGTCAGTTTTAAATTCAAATTCCAACAGCGTCGAGTTGCAGCACCGCATTATCGATATGGCACTTAAGAGAAGTGGGAAAATTATTAGATTGGAACTTGAGGGCGCTGAGCTACTCGAAGTATATCCTCATATGGAACAAAGGTTTAAAGATGTTGGCTGGTTTGAATTCTTCACCACCTTCCAAGGTCATGACGAACATGTATCTATGGTGTTTGTACAAAACTTCAACAGTTTCTAAGTGGTGATCAGTAAGTTGTTGATGTTGGTGACAAAACAATCCATCGCCAAAGCTTGTAGATTGGCAGTTGGAGGAGAACAATGGTAGAAAAAGGAGCATGTAGTCATGGAGTTTGTCAACCAATTCTTGCTACCAGATAAGCAAAATCTGGATTGGAAAAAGGGAGTCCCTCACAACTGGATTGGACAAGAGTGGCATACTGCTCTGATCATAATTCACAGGTATATCACCTGCGAAGGAATATTCTCTCTGGTTTACATCTACCATCTTAGGTTGTTAATGCATATTAATGGAGACTACCCCTTAAATATACCTTACTTTCTACTCAAAATATTATCAAAGATGTCAAAAAGAGTACAGTCACACCCCACCACTGCTAAAGGTAGCCTGTTTCATCAAGTCCTAATTAAGACTTTGGTCGTTTCTGCTCTGAGAGAGATACAGAAACCCTGGGACTGGTTGATCCAATCCCTAAATCATGATCCACAACCAAGCAAATAGAAAAGGGGCAAAGGGAAAAGGGTTGTTACACAGAAACAAAGTATTCAAGTTGATGAAACTCATGTTAAAGAAGAAATGTTTGCCATCAGGGTGACAAGGACCAACAGAGGTAAGAAACCCAAACTGGATGTAAAAATAGAAATGTTTTTTGAGACAGATGTAAAAATGGAAGAAGATTCAAATGAGGATTATGATATTAAGCCCACAGTCAAACATAAACCACAATCCACTAGTAAGAAAGGTGTTGAAGTAAAAAATCAAAAGAAGAAATCTATGTCTGTGTCCCAAAACCCTAGGAGAAATTCTACTAGAGTTACCAACAAGTATAGGATAAGGTCCAAAGCTATGTTCGACCCCTCGATCAAAGAAGAAGATGTCATAGTTATAGAAGATCATTCTGAGGATGCTAAAGAAGGTATCAAAGAAAAGAAAGGTAAACCTCCATTACATAAAGAACCAACAAAAAGAGGTAAGTAGACTGTTACATTTCCTACAGGACCTATAACAAGAGCTACTACCAAATTATCACAAGATAAAGCATTTGCTAAAGGTATCAGTAGGGTTTCTGAAAATAAAGAAAACAACCCTATAGATTCAGACTGTATATCAGGTATACCTGAAGCCATGGATTCAACCAGTTCATATGATGATCACATCTCAGAATTAGCCTATAAATACAAAATTAAACTAAGAGAACCTAAGGCTACCTGCACCTATAGAAGAGTTTCCAGAATTCAAGGTTAAGGTCATAACTGATAAAAAGAAGATCAGAGAACTTCAGAGGATAGTGAAACAATTGAAGAAATAAAAGGCTCATGTAGAGCAATGGAGTGTCAGGCAGCAGGAAAGGATACAAGGTTTCAAGAAGAAGAAAAGGGAGCAAAGAGCATTGCTCAAAGAGCTAAGAGAATCCAACTTCAAACTCTATTGGAACAACATTATGCTCACCTCTAAGCTAAAACAAAAGACTGTTAAAGCCAGCATTGTTATCATATCATGACAACCCTATGAAGGATGCTTGCACAGATGTTGGAGCTTACATATTTACCAGGAATGAGGGAATAGTTACTTATTTTTGGCTTGTGAAAATTGAATGCTTCAATATGCATGACTAAATCAACCAATTCCTATTATGTAGGATCGAATGTATTGCTGAAAATATCATTTGAGATTAAGTTGTTGAGTTGATATCTATTTTTGTAATGTAAATGCTCTTTTTGAGAAAACTTCCCTAATAGATATATGCTAATCAGATCTTATCATTAATAGCATACTAGAAAATAGGATCTGGGATATTTTTGAATAGTTTAAGTAGACAGAAGAAAGTCTTTGTTCAGGTCAAAAAATTGGAGATCCAGAGGACCTATTTTGAAACTCCTTGTAAGACATTCATGTTCTATTTGACACTTAATGGAAAAGGCATATTGATGGTTAGACTTTCTCTTCTACTCCATTCTTTTTCTCTCCATGCTTGAGATCATTTATCAAACTGCAATGCATGTTTTTCTTGATTATCAATTGATACAGTAAAGAATTTGATGTGGTGATTATTTTCAAGTTTCTGATTTCAGGTTGATGTTCTTGTTTCTTTATGATATTTGAAATAAGAGTTTTATGTGAAGTTGACAAATTGAAAACTTCATTTTCTCTTTTCCTTATTTGTCTAATTCATCTATGCGACTACCCTTTAACCAATCAATGAGATATATTTTGTTCGTATTCTGAATTTCCTATTTATCTTAAAACCTTGAACCAGTTTTCAACCACCTTATTAAAAAACCAAATCATAAAATCCTCAAAATACTTTTGCAATAACCTAATGATGCCCTAGATTTCCCTCACACAGTCAAGTGCAAATTTAGGGAGTAACATCTTTTTTCTCTGTTGTCGGGGACGAACGAATGAATATATCTTCCCTGGGGAAACGACAAAATTAGATTCAAATCTTGATGGTGAACAATATTTGGACATTACATAAGACTGTGATTATTCACATGGCGACTCTTCTGTGGTAATTTTTGATCCTAAAAGAGAAGGGAAAGGACCTAAAACTCCTCCAACTTCTTCATCATCTACCAAGAGACCAGTAATCAGAAAAAATCCAGATCCTTAGCCTGTTGCAGCAGTTCCAGATCCTGAAAAGTTACTAAGAAAACCTAAAGTTATTTCTTGACAGTCCTCTCTCTCAAAGGGAAAATTATCTTCTGAAATTTTTCAAGGATAGTCCTCTGAAATCATTAAAATCCAATCAGATGAGGAGGTAATTCCTGAAAGTGAATTCAAACCTGTCATTGAGCCTACTACAGCTTAATTTCCTTCAACTATCTTAGAATTAAATCTAAATCAGTGGAAGATACTTGTTGAACTCATTGAACAAGAATATTCAAACACTTTGTATGTGGTTGAAGCTTTCAAATATCACAACAAAGATATTAAAAGTGAACCAGAAATGCTCTCTTCATCTTTTGGATCTCTCTCTTCTGAAGAAATTAAATTACACTATTCTTCTTTTGAGAATCCTCTATTTGTTGGCTTATTATCTGACTACAGTCCAAAAGAGAAACCCATGTCTACTAAAAATCAAGATTCATTATCAATATAGTTAAGTTTCCATACATAAGGGACGGTTTCTCCTTCAACACCCCCAATCTTGCTTACTCCCAACACTAAAACACCAAAGAGAGAAAATATGGTTGTAAACATAATGGATGCAATTGTTGCAGCTAGATATGCCCCTTTAATCCTTCCACAAGTTATGTATGTCTTTGCACCAAATGATTATGTGAAATATTTGCCCAGATTTAATGGAGAAGGAGGAGTTATTGCTGAAGAGCATTTGAATTCCTTTATAGTTTTGCAGACAATTTCAATGTAGAGCATGCAGATGTGTGGATGAGATTATTTGTGCAGAGTTTAGATGGAGAAGCAAGAAAGTGGTTCAGAATTTTGCCACCTAATTCTATTGATGATAGTGAAGCCTTGGATGACACCTTACTTAGACACTTGGGAGACAAGAAAGACTTTTTATATTACATCACTGAATATGGTGCTTTAAAAAGGAAACAAGGTGAATCAATACCTGATTTTACTAAAAGATTCAACAAAATGTATGGTAAACTTCCAAATGAAATTAAACCTTCAGAAACATCAGCTAAAATCACCTTTGCCAATGATTTTGATGCTGAATTTTCCTTGTTGCTAAGAGAAAGAAGGTCTTCTACTCTTAACCAGATGAAAGAAGTTGTTATTGAGGTGGAATCAAACATATTAGTAGCAGACAAATTGAAGTCCAGGGGTGATAGAGACAGAAAAAAGAAGAGACGCCTTCCTCTTCTAATGCAACATCTGATTCTAAGATCGATGAAATGGCTAAGATGCTTAAGACTTTGACATATGAAATGGAAAGGTTGAAGATGGAGAAAAAACAACCCAGTAGACCTACACAGGAGGGTGGATACAAAAATCAAAATCAGTTTACGAGGCCAAACAATGCACCTCAAATCTTACCAAGAGAAAGAAAAAATCAAGAGGACCAAAAAAAATTTCCTCCCTTCCAGAATAATGCAGTAGATGAGGAAGAGGATGAAGATGATACAGAAGATGACCCTGAAGTACATCTAAATGATTTTGAAACAATTCCTATGCATGTAACACAAAAGGATTATGAAGATACTTTGATTTTAAACCAGTTTGAAGAAGGGGATGTTGATGAGGTTGTTCAGAAGGAACCTAAAAGGAAGAAATATAATCTCATATCTAATTCAAAAGAACCTAAAGTGGATACACATGTTTCCCCAAAGAAGGTCAGTAACCCAGTTAAAGTAGGAATCAGTAAAGACAGTCATGGGATTCAAATTGATCAATCATTGAAGCATCCTCCCAAGGTCAGTACTATAGAGATGAAAGAACCAGAAAAAAAATGTTTCTTCTTTCAATCTAGAACATGAAATTAACAAAATCAATATTTTTGTGCCTCTTCTAGAACTCATGAAAACAGAACCTTTTAGGAAGACTGTTCACAAAGCTCTACAATATCCTACCCAAGTCACCTCTTCAGACACTATTAATATGGAAGATGAGAACCCTTCTATAACCATCGGACCTCATATTGAAGACAGAATAGATACTTCTCCTCCATTCTATATATCATTAAATGTTCATGAACAAATATTGCATAACTGCCTAATGGATTCTGGTGCCTCGCGTAATGTCATGCCTAGGGTGGTGATGGATGAATTAGGGTTAGATATTACTAAACATTACCATGTTCTATATTCTTTTGACTCCAAGAAATTCAAATGCCTGGGAGTTATGAAGGGTGTGGTTGTTAATCTTTCCCAATTACCTATGAAGAGTGTGGTATTAGATGTTATTGTGGCTGACATACCTCCAAAATTTGGAATGCTTATGTCAAGATCCTGGGCCAGAAAAGTAGGAGGTACTCTACAGATGGATCTTAGTTATGCAGCCATACCTGTTTTTGGTGGTGAACAACGAAGATTATACAGGGAAGTAAGACTGGCCTATTTGGTAAGTGATCATGGAAATCCCACTAATCATCCTATATATTTTGTAGAAGATGATATTGGTTCCTCTATTTTTCATATTGGTGTTCAGATGGAAGAAGTATCGGTTAGGAAGACAACAACTGAAGTTGGAGACAGTGCAGATAATTTTGTTTGGAAAATGTATTTTGATGGGGAATGTTCTGAAAAAGGTTCTGGTGCTGGGATTTTTTTCATTTCCCCTACCAAGGAGGTCATTCCTATGTCATATAAACTTGAATTTGACATGACCAATAACATCAGTGAGTATGAAGCCTTTTTGTTAGGGTTGAAAGATGCTAAAGATATGGGTATATATAAGCTTTATGTTTTTTGAGATTCAGAACTTATTATTCACCAGATTAAGAATATATATCAAACCAAACAGCAAAGGTTGAACCAATATAGAAATGAGGTATGGGATTATGTAGATAATTTATTTCTGGCATTCAATATCACTTTTGTGCATAGAAATGTAAATGAGCAGGCTAACTCTTTGGCACTTGCAGCTAGCAACTTTAAAACTCCAATGTTCCCTAATCTGGAATTTGAAGTTGAGGTTAGACACAAGCCCTCAATACCAGATAATATAAAACATTGGTAGGTCTTTAAAGATGATGAATAAATTCAAATATTCTTAAATACTATTGAAGAGTTTTCTAACATTTCAAGAGATCAATATGACAAAGATGATGAAGTAGAGGTACATGCCATAGATGTTCTTCAAGACAATGTTGTTGGGAACAAAATTATCGAACTAAAGACAAATCATCTGCCTAAAGTTTTAGTCCCACTAGAGAGGATATTTGATCACAATGATGTTTCTAGGAAGGTTGTTATTCAGACAGAAGAAACGATGTAGTGGACTATGACATCAGTCCTGATACAAATCCCAGGTTCGTAAAATTATCTAGAAAACTGTCACAAAAACAGAGAGAGGCATATGTTGAATTGATGAAGCAATATTCAGATATATTTTCCTGGTCTTATGAAGACTTGAAAGTGTTTAATACAGAGATCATACAACACAAAATTCCTCTGAAACCTGGATTGAAACCTTTTAAGAAAAAGTCTAGGAAATTTAATCCTTTGTTGTTACCTATAATAGAAAAGGAGCTAAAAAGATTATTGGAGGCCAAAATCATAGTGTCACTAGGATACTCAGAGTAGGTAGCCAACCTTGTACCTGTTAGAAAGAAGAATGGAGAGATAAGGCTCTGTGTGAACTTCAGGAATTTAATCAGGTGCTCCTTGAAGGACAATTATCCATTACCAAAAATGGATCATATTTTACAGAGAGTTGTAGGAGCAAAGAGGATCTCTATGCTTGATGGATACTTAGGGTACAATCAAATATCAGTAGTAGAGGAAGACAAAAAGAAAACATATTTTACCACTCCATGGGGTACTTTTATGTATGAAAAGATGTCCTTTGGATTGATGAATGCAGGAGCCACATTTCAAAGGGCTATGGACATCGCTTTTATTGGTGATAAAGATAGGTTTGTAGTTATCTATCTTGATGACATCACTATATTTTCAGCATCTGATGAAGAACATTTACATCACTTAAAGCAGACTTTTGAGAAATGTAGAAGGTACAGTATATCACTTAATCCCAAAAAATCACATTTTGCCATGAAGGAAGGAAAGATTTTAGGACATATTGTTTCACCTAAAGGTATTAAAATAGATCCTGAAAAAGTAAAGGCTATTCAACAGATAGACATTCTCAGAAACAAGAAGTTTATTCAATCCTTCATTGGTAAAATTAATTTTTTAAGGAGGTTTATACCTAATTTTGCAGAGATTAGAAAGTACATTACTAACATGTTGAAAAAGGATGCAGAAATCAAGTGGATACCAGAAGATAAAGAATATTTTGAGAAGATCAAGAAGGCTCTTGTTCAGGCCCCTGTTCTCATCAGTCTAGATTATTCCAAAGAATTCATGATTTTTTCATTTGCCTCGGAAAATACCATAGTTGTGGTTCTTCTGCAAAGAAATGAGCAAGGATATGAGCATCCCATCTCCTTATTTAGAAAAACTCTTAGAGATTCTAAATTGAAGTATGATATAATAGAGAAACAAGCATATGCCCTAGTAAAGGCTCTAAAATCCTTCAGAGTATATGTTATTCAATCTGAGATCACAACTTATGTCCCAAGTAGCGCAGTCAAATAAATCTTAGTTCAGCCTAATTGTGAAGGAAAGAGAGGAAAGTGGATAACAAAAATCCTGGAGTATAACCTGACTATAAAACCTACTCAGCTGATAAAAGGTCAAGGCCTTTCCAAATTAATGATATAATCTAATTGCAAATAAATTGGGTTGTACCATATTTCAGGCAAGACACAGGACTCTTCATTCCAGATTGAAGGAACAAATTCACAGGTAAACAACAAGTATGTTTCTTCACCATGGTACAAACATATCGTATTCTTTCTCCTGAATTTTCGGTCTCCTCCAGAATTGGATAAATCAAAATTTAGATCATTAAAGTTAAGATCAGTATAGTATTGCATTATTGATCAGATCTTATTCTAGAAAGACCCTCATGGAATTTTGTTGAGGTGTGTTGATGAAGAAGAGGCTAAAAAAAAAAATTGTGATCTACATCATAGTGTTTCTGGAGGCCATCACCATTGGAAGGATACTGCCTTCAATATTCTCAGGGCAAGCTATTACTGGCCAGTTCTATTCTTAGACATTTTTTCTCAGGTCAGGACATGTGAACCCTGTCAGAAATTTGTTGGAAAGCAGAAACTTATGTCTCTGTCTCTGAAACCAATCATCGCTCATGGACCATTCCAACAGTGGGGCTTGGATTTCATTGGGGAGATCAATCCTTCATCTTCGGGGCAGCATAGATGGATTCTTACAGCCACTGATTACTTTACAAAATGGATCGAAGCAATTCCAACTCGGAATTAAACAAACAAGGTAATCATGGATTTTCTTGAAGGACATATCTTTTCTAGGTTTAGTTGTCCTAAGAAACTAGTCATTGATAATGCACAAGCTTTTAAGTCAATCTCCATGATTGATTTATGCAATAAGTATAGTATCAAATTGGTCCACTCTACTCCCTATTACCCCCAAGGAAACGGGTTAGCAAAGTCCTCCAATAAAAGTCTGATAAGGATTATCAAAAAACTACTGGCAGAAAATGAAAAATCATGGGATTCTAAGTTAAAGTTTTCCCTATGGGTTGATCGTATCAATAATAAGAAATATATTGGGACATCTCCTTTCCAGATGGTATATGGGACAGAATCTATTCTTCCAATGCAATTGGGCCTACCAGTTTTAAATTTTTTACAAGAAGAGTTAGAAGAACCCAACGACCTCCAAAGGAGAATTTTTCAGATGATTGAGGTTCAGCAGGTCAGAGAACAGATGAATCAGAAAGTTGTTTCTCAATAGAGAAAATTCAAGGCCATATGTGATAAAAGAACTAAGAAAGATGTTTTTAATGAAGGAGATTTGTTGTTAATGTGGGATGCTAGAAGAGAGGATAAAGAAAAACATGGTAAGTTTGATAACCTATGGTATGGTCCTTTCAAGTTAGCCAAGGAAATGGACACTAACACTTTTCTCTTGCATAATCTAGATGACACAGAAACTTTTGGAGGCCCAGTGAATGGGAGGTTCTTGAAACACTATTTTATTTAAAGACTTATCAGGTTTTCAGCTTGTATAGTAGATTTTTCTTTCAATAAAGACTCCATATACCCAATGGACTTGTTTTCTATAGTTGTGTTGCAAATAAAGACTGACAGATGCAGGGAGATCAGTGAATCAGAAATAAAGGAAAAGGCATTGGTCTATAGTTCTTGGAGTTTATCATCAAAACTCCACCCGTAGAAGGAGCCAGTGTTAGTCTCTAATTCTTGCTTTTGGTTTAGTGATAAACCCTAATCCTAAACCCTCTCTGCCTATACTTCATTGATTGTTTTATTTATATTTTAATCTTTGTTTTGAGTTTCTTAATCTTTGCATTTTAGCATTCTTTGAATAATTTTCTTAATTTTTGGGGTTTAAGACATGCTTTTACGAGATTTGTCACATCTTTTTCCCATTTGAATACTGAAAATTCAAATTTCTACCTAGTCATCAATAGCGTTACTGGAATAACGTTATTCCTACAGTGCTGATGTAATCATGTTGGGACATGCGCCAGCCACCCAGATATTGTTATGATTACATAAATTGTGGACGAATAGACCTGCATGTACTCCACGATAACCGCCCGAATCAATTTTGCAGTCTAAATTGTTGCATGATGAGATCGTTCTGTACCTGCAAAGACTCGCTTCAAATCAGATTCAATTTACAACATCATGAATTAACATTGTCACTTGTTGTTCTAATTCTGTCGGGTTATATGCGCAGATATCCTTTAGAAGAAATTGTTATATAGTAACAGTTGCAGGTTTTAAATTCAAATTTCAACAGCGCTGAGTTGCAGCACCGCATTATATATATGGCGCCTAAGAGAAGTGGGAAAATTGTCAAATTGGAACCAGAGGGTGTTGAGCTACTTGAAGCATATTTGCAGATGGCACAAAGGTTTAAAGATGATGGCTGGTTTGAATTCTTCACCACCTTCCAAGGTCATGACGAACAGATATCTATGGTGTTTTCACAGAACTTCAATGGTTTTGAAGTGGTGATCGGTAAGTTTTTGATGTTGGTGACAGAACAATCCATTGCCAAAGCTTGCAGATTGGCAGTTGGAGGAGAACGATGGTGGAAAAAGGAGAATGTAGTCATGGATTTTGTTAACCAATTCTTGCTACCAGGTAAGCAAAATCCGGATTGGAAAAAGGGAGTCCCTCACAGCTGGATTAGACAAGAGTGGCATATTGCTCTGATCATAATTCACAGGTATATTACCTACGAATATAGATTCTCTCTGGTTTACATCTACCATATTAAGTTGTTAATGCATATTAATGGAGACTACCCCTTAATTCTACCTTACTTTCTACTCAAAAGCTTATCAAAGATGTCAAAAATATTGTAGTCACACCCCACCACTATTAAAGGTAGCTTGTTTCATCAAGTCCTAATTAATATTTTGGTCGTTTCTACTCTGCCAGAGATACAGAAACCCTGGGACTGGTTGATCCAATCCCTAAATTCTGATCCACAACCAAGCAAACAGAAAAGGGGCAAAGGGAAAAGGGTTGTTACAGAGAAACAAAGTATTTCAGTTGATGAAACTCTTGTTAAAGAAGAAATGTCTGCCATCAGGGTGACAAGGACCAGCAGAGGTAAGAAACACAAACTTGATGCAGAAATTGAAATTTTTTCTGAGGCTGATGTAAAAATGGAAGAAGATTCAGATGAGGATTATGATATTAATCCCACAGTCAAACACAAACTGCAAGCCACTAGTAAGAAAGGTGTTGAAGTAAAAAATCAAAAGAAGAAATCTATGTTTGTGTCCCAAAACCCTAGGAGAAATTCTACTAGAGTTACCAACAAGAATAAGCTAAGGTCCAAAGCTATGTTCGACCCCTCGATAAAAGAAGAAGATGCCATAGTTATATAAGACCATTCTAAGGACGCTAAGACCATTCTAAGGACGCTAAAGCAGGTAAACCTCCATTACATAAAGAACCAACAGAAAGAGGTAAGCAGACTGTTACATTTCCTACAGGGCTTGTAACAAGAGCTACTACTAGATTATCAAAAGCTAAAGCATTTTCTAAAGCTATTAGTAGGGTTTTTGAAAATAAAGAAAACAACCATGTAGATTCAGACCATATATCAGATATACCTAAATCCATGTATTCATCCAGTTCAGATGATGATCACAGCTCAGAAATAGCCTCTAAATACAAAATTAAACTAAGAGAACCTAAGGCTACCATAGATCTAAACGAGCCTGCACCTGCAGAAGAGATTCCAGAATTCAAGGTTAAGGTCAGAACTGATAAAGAGAAGATCAGAGAACTTCAGAGGATAGTGAAACAATTGAAGAAAGAAAAGGATCATGTAGATCAATGGAGTGTCAGGCAGTAGGAAAGGATACAAGGTTTCAAGAAGAAAAAAAGGGAGCAAAGAGCATTTCTCAAAGAGCTAAGAGAATCCAACTTCAAACTCTATTAGCACAACATTGTGCTCACCTCTAAGATGAAACAAAAGAATGCTAAAGCCAGTGTTGTTATCATATCATGACAACCCTATGAAGGATGCTTGCCCAGTTTTTGGAGCTTTGATATTTACCAGGAATGAGGGAATAGTTACTTATTTTTGGCTTGTGAAAATTGAATGCTTCGAGATTCATGACTAAATCAACCAAATCCTATTATGTAGGATCGAATGTATTGTTGAAAAGATCATTTGAGATTAAGATGTTGAGCTTATATCTATTTTTGTAATGTAAATTCTCTTTTGAGCTAACTTCCCTAACAGATATATGCTAATCAGATATTATCATTAATAGCATACTAGAAAATAATATCTGAGATATTTTTGAATAGTTTAAGTAGACAGAAGAAAGACTCTATTCAGGTCGAAAAATTGGAGATCCAGAGGACCTGTTTTGAAACTCCTTGTAAGAAATTCCTGTTCTATTTGACACTTAATGGCAAAGTTATATTGATGGTTAGACTTTCTCTTGTACTCAATTCTTTTTCTCTCCATGCTTGAGATCATTTATCAAATTTCAATGCATGTTTTTCTTGATTATCAATTGATATAGTAAAGAATTTGTTGTGGTGATTATTTTCAAGTTTTTGATTTCAGGTTGATGTTCTTGTGTCTTAATGATATTTGAAATAAGATTTTTATGTGAAGTTGACAAATTGAAAACTTCATTTTCTCTTTTCCTTATTTGTCTAATTCATCTATGTGACTACCCTTTAACCAGTCAATGGGATATCTTTTGTTCTTATTCTGAATTTCCTGTTTATCTTAAAACCTTGAACCAATTTTCAAACACCTTATTAAAAAACAAAATCATAAAATCCTCAAAATACTTTTGCAATAACCCGATGATGCCCTAGATTTCCCTCACACAGTCAAGTGAAACTTTAGGGACTAACACTTGGTATCATCCCACCCAATGTCTACCCTTATCACCACCTCTTCACCCCAAAAAATTAAATTGAAAATATTGTTCATGAATTGATAGTTGTGGGTGTCATCCATTCTAGTATTGGTCCTTATTCATCCGCCATGGTCATGGTACTCAAAGAAGAAGGTACTTGAATCATGTGTTCTTACTTTCGTTCTCTCAACCAAATAATTTTGAAAGACAAGTTTCTCATTCCTATCATTGATGATATTTTCAATGAACTTAAAGGTGCTCAATATTTTCCAAAATTGACCTTTTTTCCATCTATCACCAAATTCGTATGAAGGAGGTTGATATTCCTAAAATATTTGTTTGCATTCACAAAGGCCATTATGAGTTCTTGGTATTCCCTTTGGCCTTTGCAATGCACCATCCACCTTCTAGAGTCTCATGAATTCAAATTTTTCTCTAGCATTTTGTCTTTGTCTTTTTTTATGTCATCCTATTCAATAGTAAAACTTGGCAAGCCCATGTTACCCATGTGGTTCAAGTCTTACAATTACTTTCTTAGCATCAATTATTTCTCAAAAGGTTTAAATGTTCCTTTGGTGTGTCAAACGTAGAATATTTGGGCCATATTGTTAGTAAATATGGTGTACGAGTGGACCCCAAGAAAATTGAAGCAATGAAGGATTGGCCTCATCCTAAGACTCTTAAAAGTTTACGATGTTTCCTTGGCCTAACGAGATACTACAGAAAGTTCATCCAAAACTATGGGAAAAATGTTGTTTGCCTCATATCCCTACTTAAGAAAAATGCTTGCAATTGGAATGAAGCTACAAATCAAGCTTTCTAGGATTTGAAGGAGTCTATGTGTACAAACCTAATACTTTATCCACCGCACTTCACTAAGCCTTTTGTTTTGGAATGTGATGCCTCATGAAAAGGCATAGGCATAGTTTTGATGCAAGAAGGTAGTACATTGGCCTTTACCAACAAATAACTTAGTGAGTGACACTTGGGAAAATCCACCTATGGAAAATAAATGGTGGCTATATTTCACACTATGGATATATGGAATCCCTACTTGCTTGGGCAATGTTTCCATATTAAAACATATCATTGTAGCCTCAAATACTTTATGGAGTTGAGTATTTCATCAATATATCAACAAAAATGGGTTACCAAAATGTTAGGATATGATTATGAGATCATTTATAAGAAGGGAAAAGAGAATGTGGTAGTAGATTCTCTTTCTCAGAAATATCAAGAGGAAGGATCCCTCTTTTCACTCTCCTTCATAGTATCAAACTAGTTGAATGAAGTCCACAATATATGGTTCACAGATCCCAATATTGTGAGCCTCATCCAACAACTTCAATAGGATTCCAATGTATCTTTAGGCTACATCTGGCACAATGGCGAGCTCTTCTATAAATGGCATTTGTATTTGATCAACCAATCCAACTTTAAATCAACTATGCTATCTGAAATCCATGCATCACCAATAGAAATCCATTCTAGATTTCATAAAACATATGAATAGATTGAGCGTTCTTTTTTGTGTGAAGGAACGAAGAAGGACATACACACTTTTGTGGCTAAATGGGATATTTTCCAATGGTGTAAGGGAGAAATAGTGAAAACTCTAGGAGAACTACAAGCTTTACCTATTTCACATGTTGCATGGATAGACATTTCCATGGAATTCATTATGGGGATACCCAAATTCGACAATAAATCTATCATAATGATTGTTTTTTATCTCCTTTCCAAATATGCTCATTCTTGTGCCCTCCAACATTCATTTAAATCTTCCACAATTTCTCAAGTATTCATGGATAACATCTTCAAACTACATAGTATCCCACAATCTATTGTCACTGACTGTGATCTTAATTTCACTAGCAACTTTTGGAAAGAATTGTTTCAGCTCCAAGGCGCTCGATTGCATCTTAAAACCTAATATCACCCCTAGGATGATGGTTAGACTAAAGCCATTAATAAATGTTTGGAAACATATTTAAGGTGTTTTACTTCCAAACAATAGTCCCAATGGCTTCAATGGTTACCCCTAGAAAAATGGTGGTATAGTACAACTTATCATGTTTCCATTCACATGACCCCCTTTGAGGATGTTTATGGCCAAAATCCTTCATCAATGTTATATTACTTACCCGAAATATCCAAGGTACAAGGGGTAGAAAAAACCCTTATAGCTCGGGTCAATATTCTTAGCACTCTCAAAGACAATCTAGTCATGGCTCAGAATCGGATGAAGCAACAAGTTGATCAACATCGCTTTGAACGCAATTTTGAAGAAGGGTATCATGTGTTTCTTCATATGCAATAGTACAAGCATACCTCTCTCAAAGATGACAACCACCAAAACATTGCTCCAAAATTTTATAGCCCCTATAAGATCCTCAAGCGTGTTGGGCTAGTGGCTTACAAATTTGAACTTTCAAGCCACTCTAAAATCCATCTAGTATTTCATGTCTCGTGCTTAAATAAAGTGGTTGGATCTAATTTTCGTGCTCAAAATAATATTCCTAAATTGGATGAAGAAGGTTCCATTTGGATGTAGCTTGAGGTTTTCCTTGACAAATGTAGTGTCTTCTGCACTAGCACACTATCCTGGAAGTCCTAATCCAATGGAAGGATACACAGCGAAAGGATGACACTTGGTAACCAACAATGATTTTGCAACAATTCTCTCATCGCCATCCTTGAGGATAATGTTTATTTTTAAGGGGGAGAGAATTTTAGGGTCCTAATATTTTGGTTCATATTGTCTATTGTGTTTGCAATTATATTTCTTCTAACAATAGATTTGTGTAATATATGTAATTTCCACTATGAATATTTCTAATCGGTACATCACACCAACATGGAAAGTAGGATTGATCAAGGAATATTTCAAGATAAAAGGGAACATGCATGGATACTAATCCCATAAGAGTATGCTCATAAATATGATTATGAAAATGATTAGTAGTGCAGTTAAGGAAAACTTTGGGGGCATTAAGCCACCCTTTATTTTGAATTATTACATAATTAATGGTGAAAATCGAGAATATGTTTTGAGATACAATCAAGTCAAATCATGTGGAATAACACAATCCCTTCACTTGATGCCAACGAATAAGGAACGCACATTATGCAGTAAGAAGCTATGGTGTGTGTTCATTAAACCCATAAGCCATCATAAATTTTAACTCAAGTGCGATGATGGAAGGTACCGACAATGAATTGGGGTAAATTGAGATTCATTAGGAATCTTTATGCCTGTGAATTGGGGGAAATTTGACTCAAGAACCTATTCTTGGAATTCTTGAGAGTTCAGTGAACGTTAATAGATTGATATTTGAAGTAGGAGTTGGTTTTTGGTGCATGGAGGACCATTACTATAGTGAAATAATTTCAAAATTGAAATTTGGAAGGATTCTCTACAATTTGAAGTTGGAGTAGATGTTTGGGCATCATTTTTTGTGGGAAAGGAGTGAAGGTGTACTACAAAGAAACCTTTATAATTGAAACTTGTAAGGAAATTGCTAACAAAATGTCAATTTGAATCATGGGTGTAAATTTGCTTGAGGGAATGGTGCACAAGCACCCTGGATGATGCCTAGTCATGATGCCTAGTCTATGAGGAAAATGAGATCAATTGAATTCTAAGGACTCAAGAAGTCAACAATACAACCAATAAGTTATTTATCATGGAGATTGTATATAAAATCCAAGAACAAGAGGCCTAAAGGCCTAGAGGGACAAGGAAATTGCATTACTCATGGAGGTTGTGCAGTTTTAGAAGAAGGAGATTGCAAAATTGAAGGAAGAATGTGCATTCCTCAGGAACAATGTCATTGAACTAGACAACAATGAAAACATCGCTTCTTCAAAGATGTATCCCTCTATTGTCTCATCAGGAAACAAATATGGAGACACAGTGCAACAATAGATGGTAGATATGGACAAGGAACTTGGATCTTATCATTTGGTCAATACAGAATTGGAGTTATAATGCATTAGGTAATTTTTAGTTTTTCTCCCATGTATTTTGAAGTATGTTTATTAGTAGGCATATTGTTAGATTATACCCCTACAATGGTGGTCAAAAACTATATTTTGGACATGGATATTGTGCCATAGATATCAAAGCACAAACAAATTTTGTTTATGATTTAATCTTTTTTTTTTTAACAAAAACTTGATATGTATCATTTTGCTCAATAATTCGGTCGTAGTATTTTTGCTTATATAAAATATACCCATTTTTGTTTAAAAAATAAAAATAAAAACTTTATTTTTCAAAACTATTTTTTTAATTATGAATAAAAAATTAAAATATTCACTCAAAATATTAAAACATAAAAAAAATTATTCCATAAAATTTATTGTCCTTTGAACAACCCAAAAAATTATTTAACTAAAAGAAAAAATTGTCTTGCTTGATATTTGGTGTCCCGTTATGCAACGTTACAAGAACGATCCACTTCACAAGCTATGTTTCTACTTGTCCCACATAATTTAGAAAGAGTCGGAGTGATGCTTTACTAGGTTCTACCCTGCTAAAATGTTATAATTAGCTATCATTTGTTAGTGGATTGTAAGTTATATATTTTGTAATTTTTATAATTATTAATTTAATTAAAAGTGTTAATATTAACTTAATTAAAAGTGTTTAGTTATTAAAGAAAGGATAATATTAATTTAATTTAAAGTGTTAGGTTAATGTTTTTGTTCGAAACTGGAAAATAAAAAAGTTGTAGCATATATTATATTTAAAAAAGTTGTAGCATAGTTAAACAACAAGCACATAAAAGGTATTGATATGAAATCTCATACAAAAATGACAACATTCACTAGCCACAAAGGAAGTTTTTTAGGGTCTTCAATTATTACATCACAGTTATCCTTGAAGGTGTATTGCGTAAAAAAAGCTCATTGTATTTTAGTTACTTTGAAAAACATAAAAATTAAAGGAAAATATGATGGCCAATAGATTCCTCTTTACCAACATTGAAAGGAGGAGAGGTATGTTCTCCAACGTCCATTTTATATTTATGTTGGTACATTGTCTCCTCTTCCTTAAAATCTACTTGAACCAAGTTATTTGACATTCTATGGTTTGACACTGTGGAATGTGAATCTTTACTGAGGTTGACCATGTTCTGTAACATGTTACATCATGATTCTAGAGAATTTATTTTTAGTTTCTATTTATTTAACACTCATTATTTTTTCATTTTGTAAGTAAAGTGTCAGGTTATTAATGATGTGGATACTATTAATTTTTTTATTTAATTTCGTTTCATTTATGTTAATTGCATTGGTTGAGATAGTTAAATTATATATATAATACTTCAAGTTTGTTGGAATGAAGTTTAAATATTTTTGTATAATTATTAGATATTAATGTTTCTTTGAGTTGGTTAGAGAAAGGGTTTAGATATAGTGTGGGATAGGGGGAACTCATATCACTCTCCTTATTTGACAAAAATTGCTCCCAAATTCAGTAGGAATCTTGTCAAAAGTTAGAGTTCCATCCCATTGTTGGGAGCTTCCACAAGGGATTTTGGCCCATTTTAAGACAACCCAGATTGTCAAATTTCCAAAACTGAATTGAAGGGATGGAATTTTGCCTCACCAAAAAGGCTACCTTCACTAGAAATGGGAAATTTGAGTGTCTCATATAAATTTCCCTTAGATGTTCTTCTATAATTATTAATTATTAATATTAGAGTAACTTAATAAGTGGATAATTTAAAAAAAGAATCTAAAATTTGGTAAGGACTTTGCTAAAAGTTATATGTTCACCTAATTAAAGAGAACTTTGACCATGGAACTTTGCTCCCAAAGGTTCAATTTTAGATGATTAATATTGCTTGAATTTGGAAAATTTTACTACATCATAGAATAACTTTACATAGTAAGCTAATCTTGTAGCAAATGGACCATCTTTCCAGCAACAAATCTGATAAGAATATAGCAGAAATTTTAGGCATGAGTAGAGTTCTATCATGATACAAGGCTCATGTATGGTGAAACAATGCCCCTAGGAGTTTTCCCAATTCTAAATCAACCCGGATCATCAAAAATTCAATTAAAGTTCGAGATCATTGGGAACTCTAAATTTTAGTATAAACAGATTCCATCAACTAAATGAAAGTTAGCTACAAGATTAGACAACTCTAAATTTTACCTCGTCGAAAAAAAATGGGCTCATTCCAAGGATGGTACCCGAGGTAAACCGACTAGTTGTAGTTTCGGAAACCTAACCCGGCAAAGACATCAAGTGAGGCCCATTAAATATCCACAAAGACAACCAGCTCGAGGGCTTGGCCTCGTGACCTATTGCGTCTAATCCATAGCACTCAACCTATAACATACCCCGCCACCCAGGCTGGGTCATGCCACTTAAAAATTTGATACTTTGATACCAATTTGTAGTGTCCCCAGCCACCCAGGCCGAAAAGCGCCACCTCAAAACCAAACTGGCCAAATTCTGATACAGATTTGTAGCACACCCTAGTCTTAGGCCACTGGGCTATACATGCTCTATTCGAGCTCATAAACATATATATCTAATGCAAATTTAAACAAACATAAACATTATGCTACAATATAGATTAATGCATAAATAATAGTAAGCCTACACATGTAACATATACAGGCAATACTCATAACATTATAACACATGTACAACATACACATCATACAATTAACATAGAATTGGTACTTATCTTTTTATGAGAAGACCATCAACTGCGTGCAGACCTTCCACAAACTTCCCATCCTTAGACCATGTTGTTCCTGAATTTATATTTTAAGGCTCTAAAGTATATCGTCAAGGCATCCGAAAAGATAGAGAAAACTAAGGATAAGAAATCAGTTATACGAAAAGGGCTATTACTGGTTCCTTTACTGTCTCTGTCTAGATTCCCAATTTTCTTGGATACTAATATCTCTTTCAATTACTGCCCATGAACATTCTAAATCAACCCAGTTATTTGTTGTATGTAGGATGGTGTTAAATAAATTTAAGGCAATTCTCGTTTGATCTAATAATCCAGGCGCGATATTGGGCTTTCTTGTAACTGGAACAGTCATGAGGGATAAGGACTAAAAGGATAAAATCTTGTGTTTTCTTTTAGGGGTTCGTTGTTTCTACTTCAAACATGTAAGAAGAACTCCAAAAACCTTAAACTAATAGTATGACGAAACTGAAGGTCGTTCCTAGTGTCTGAGTTAAATTTTGAAAAGGGAATAAACATGAAATGAAAAGAAAGTGTAAAGTTGTCGAACAAGGTGAGGCATCAATTAAAGAGGAATCTCACTTTGTGATAGAAGAAGAAAATAGTTAGGAAAAACTCTTAATGAAGCATACGATATTGAAATCTAAAACATTTACAAGTCTTGTATCTGTTGATAGCCGATACAGAGGAAAACATGTAAACGATTAAATTGCAAGAAAAAATAATCACCACAGTAGAGGTTGTACTAAGTTGTAGTTAAGCGTTCATTAAAGAGGTATATTAAAAATATGAAACAACAAAGAAACACATAACTCAAACTTGACCAGGTCTGGAATCTCCAGTCTGTATTTGTATTAATTCAAAAATATCTTCAAATTCTTCTTTACAATGCGCCCAGAAAAAGCCCTCTTTCAGTATCCTGAAATTATACTTATACCAGATCACTCATGATTGTTGGTTGGTGATATCCTAACTCCTAGGGGCAAACAGTTACAAAAATAAAAACCTCAACTGTTTGCATGATTATCATTTATTTTCCTATCATCTCAGTAATATAAGTTTTCAAAATGATACTTCATTGTTTTATTGAAGTATCTCCTTCTTTCAACCCAATACATTCAATACATTTTTCAAGAAAGTGTACAAAATTTTTGGGAGGCTCTGGAAAATCCTTTGCTTCGAATAGATAAAATTTTCTCTGAATTTTTGGAAGTCGATCTTCGATCCCCTTACCAGCAAACTTAATTGATTGAAATTTCAAGTTTGGCTTCACTAGCCACATGTCTATTAGGGTAACATCCATTTCCTTTAACTCTGAAATTTCCATCTGAATTTAATTCAAGCCCTCTTTGAAATTCAACGGGTGTATTACAATGTTTATCTATCCTAATTGCCCAGTGCAATTGTCTCTTCCAATACCTAATGATTCCTTGTCAAACAAATCAAAGATTTCTTCACAATCATCCTTGATTTCTTTCGCTATTATCTTATTTTCTGCTATGTTGGTTTCCCACACCTTGAGCATGATATCGCCTCTGATCTGCTTTGTGACAAAAATCTTTGGAGTTTTTGATACTTATTCATTTTCTGAACATGCAACTGCCTTTTGAAAAGTGGCCCTTGCTGCTTTAGCTTTTTTTTCTTTAAAAATAATATTATCAAGAGCATTGCTTAATTCCTGAAAATAATTCTGAATAATATCTACTTGGGAGATTACTCTCTGTTGCTCGGATTCTATCTTCACATATATTTCTAGTGACTGGTCCTGAAAAACTTTCAAATCTATAACTTGGCCTTTTATTGAATTCAATTTAGCCTGTACTTGTCTTATTGATTCTTCTTGCCAAATAACCTGTATTTGGCTAGTCTGCATCTTCTCATTCATCTCGTCTAGACTTGACTTAAGCGATTGAATTTCTTGCTTGTCAGCAGCTCTGGCCTGCTCTAGACATTTATTTATTTATTATTTGATATTTTTCTCGGTATCTTTTAGTTGATTTTGCAACTGGGCTATCCTATGGTTACTCGGTTTCAACCTTGTTCTCATATTTCCAATGGTGAATAGATTTGTTGTTTCCAGTGCTCCCATGGAGCCCGCCACCTCTATAGAAAAATATCCCTCTTCCAAGTTTTTCCCATCCACCAACAGCCTGTGTTTCTTTACCATACCACCTTCTCTCATATACATTTCCTTCTTTACTACAGCCTTCCACTTTTTACTGAAAAAGTAATCAGAGGGAGGTATTTCTTCTCTGGAGATAGGGTCGAGGTCACTAGCATATATGACTCCTACCTGAGGGAACCCAAAAGCAGACTATAAAGGGGTCAAGGAAGTGATGGGATTACCCAACTCTATGAATGTTATTTCCCCTGTTGTCTTGGGGGTATGAACATGAATAGTAGATGATGAAGGGGGGGTAGACTGACTAGATTCGGGAGGTGTCCCGGACCTTCTTTCTGTTTCTGCTCATGGATTCTCTATCTGTGGGACTTCTTTGTTTTGTGAAGACCCTTCAGTCCCCTGTGGATTTTCCTCGGTGTCATATTTATCCTACGCTTTTTGTTCAAAGCCTGGGGAATGTTTTCTTGTTATGGAGGAGGTGTTGTCACTTCGCCCTGCAATGCCTTAGGAAAACCACTTCGTCTATGTCTTTGGAAAGTTAGAAGACTGGTTTGCAAGTCGGGTGGTAATGTTTGTACCATGTCTAACACCTCCTCATAGGTTTTGACCCCTTTGAAAATGTCATCGCGAGGGGATTCCTCATGTTCAAACGCTTTCATGCCATAGTGAGCCATGTGGCTTCCCACTGTTTGATAAGGGTCTTGTTTCTTATGTTCAAGATTCACCAACTTGACCTCCTCTAGAGCTACAACTTCAACCTTGGAATGTCCCAGGTTGAGTAGAGAAAACCTTCCAATCTGTACGGGAAAGACTGGCCAAAACTTCTTTTTAGCTATCTTCAGTTCTATCCCAATATCGCCTGTTATTATCTGATGAGCTACCTCCCTGCACACCAATCTTTCAAGGAGGAATTTTGGAAGTGCATGAGGAGGGATAGAACATATGAAAACCCTGATATAGGAGAAATTCTCCTCAATAAACCAATTGGCAACCGCCTTGAGGTTTCCTATAACAAACTCTGAAATATGAGGGGCTGCATAGCCATACAACATCTGATGCACCGGTATCACCATGAAATGACAAATTTCGTAAAAAGAATCCTTATCATTTTCTTTCCACAGCTTAGAACGATATTCATGAATAGGTTCAGTGCATGTTGGGTTCCAACTCCAATTCATCAAAGGGAAAGGAGTCATGAAACATATAGCGTCCATGATATATGCCGACATGTAAAAGACTACTAGTCGACCATTGGATCTCATGGTTTGATACTCCATAACCTCCTTAGATAGGTTATCTGGTAGAATTTTGTTCCAATTGAAGTTATATCCTTCGACTGCTTCATGTAAAAGGGGCACCCATTCTCCAGGGAAATGGGTAGGACTTTTCTTCCCAAAAAGTCTACATAGAATCATAGCCACATAGACCATGTACTCATTTAATGAGGTTGTAGCATAAACGTTATGGGTATCGGTCCTGAATTTTGTTGGGTGTCTCCACCAGTCTTTGATTATGCTAGGGTATGTTTGGTCAACTTTTGTGCATTCTTTCCTTTGAAATTCACTTACAAACTCTTTATTGTAAATGTACTTAGAATTGGGAGACAGATTATACATTACTTGTATATGTTCCGGTCTGAGAGGTTCGATGACGACCCCTTGGTTGTCCAAAATGCTTTGACTCTGCACGGCTATCCTCTCTAAAGCCCAACTGATCATATCGTTGTATGTCATGAGTCGTGGGCATGTGACTACTTTATGAAGTTCGAACTCTGCTATGTCTCGGAGTTTGTTTTCAGAATCATTTGGAAAGTTCTTGATTTCGTAGTCCAAGGTTTCTAAAATTTTCCTCCATGATTTGATGGAATCAATGGCATGCGGTGTAGTATCAAACACGACATATCCTTCTGGGCTTGAGCTTCCAGTTGCTTCTTCACTTTTCTTACGTGCCTTTCTAGATGCCATAATGTTCACGTTTAGACTGAAAACCTGTTTGCAGATGAAAAATATATAATTCTAGATAAATGCAACTCACTCCTGCTTGTAAAAACAAGAATGAAATTTGAACCATTGAATGTTTATTAGCCTTTATCTTGTCTTATGATGAGCGTACTATTATAGGCGATAAGGAATTATTTTTTTAATGAGGAAGATACGCCTGGAGATACGCATTCATATCAAAAATATCTCCATTTGTCCATTATTAATAATGTTGCATATCAGCAATTTCACACTGGAGATTCGAAAGGACTACTTTCAACAAATCCCAAAATGTGAAACACGAAAAGTAGTTTAGTATCATTAATCCCATTTTAAATTAACTTAATTTGGTTTTAGACTTTGTTAAATAATTGTGATTTCGCATTTCGGAGTTTCGGGGATCCGGTCTCCAAAAAATATGTCATAAGCAAACCCCGAATCGCGAAATCGCGATGGGATTAGTTTAGACGCTAATTACTTGTATTAATGCTTTAATCAATCAAGATTAGAATTAATTTCTTCTTTTCGAAAAATCGGGGATCGGGAGTTCAAGGGTTGACGCTTTGAAAACACTTTGATACAAGGAAACCCGAATCTCGAAAGATTAATGAATTTTTTATTGTGTTTAAGGGTTTAATTAATCACGACTAAAGGGTACTTTGTGAAACGCGCATTGGGACTTATAACACTCATTTTTTCTTTTTTTTTTCTTTTATTACTTTAATATAAATCATTTTCGGGTTTTGGCACCGGGACTCTGGAGTTGTTAGTTACGAAATCATGTTTTGTGAAAGGTCGAATCTCGAAACCCAAAGAATCAAAAGATTTTTTACTCTTTTTTAGGACTAAGGGCGGCTCCATGACTAGGAAAAAGCAAAGCTTCTGGTTTAAAGGGTAAAAATTAAACTTCGTATCAACATTAGGCTCCATCTAGGGATCTTGTTTCCTTGTGGGACGAGAATAACATGTAGACCAAGTGCCTTCATTGGGTAAATGGGGTCAATAATTCAACTTTGTGAAACAGACGAGGAGAAAAAACAAAATAGGATTTTAGGATCGCTACATTTGACTTTGAAAATTCTTCTAAAATAAAACATTCGATGATCTCGAGTTAGGCTCTCAATAGATTTCCTTTTCTGAAATTGACCTCAGATCTGTGTAAGATAATCAAAACCAAATTAACCATTCTTCCAGTTTTCACCTAATTTCGTTTGCATCAAGGTAAAGTAAATTTAAAAGTGTCAAATTAGGGGATCCCAGAAACCTATGATGTGAATCCAGCTAAAAGAAGAAAAGTTACCAGAGCATCTTGTAATTCATGTATAACAGTCTTATCAGATATAAAGATATTGCTTCACTGCCAGCGAGCCTGTTCAGTACCCTGGTGAAGTTATCAGACTTCCCATATTGAATTTCCTTTCACCACTTCATTGTTTTCTAGCATTTAAATGTTGAGATGAGGGCAATCAATATGATGAATTTCCTTTCTTCATCTCTTTGGACTAGATGGGGGATATCAATATTGAATTTCCTTTCACCATCTGTCTGTATATATTTTCTTTTAATATGAAGTGGGGGCAATCAATCAGTATGTAATATACTTGGGAAGATATATGCTTGAAATTTTTAACAACAGAGGCTTGTCAACTCACTTAAATAGCTATGGACTAATCTTCTCTCTTGCCTTCAAACATCATTGGCTTCAGGGAAAATCTTGAGGGAAACTTCTTGACATCTTTTTAAGGAATTTACTTGAGAAAAACCAATCAATTTATTCCTGTTAGGAAGGATAATCAGGTTAGGATTAACCTAGACATACTTTTGGTTCAATTAAAGTTAAAGAACTATAAACTCAACCTATTCTCTTTAAATGTTTATTTGGGAATTTTTAGAATAAAAGTGAGACATTTATTTTTTCAAGGAACTTATGATAAACATTCAGGGTCAGGTGAGAAGCAGGCTTTACCGTGACTAAGGGGAAAGTAAAGGGTTTCATAAAAACTATTGCACACATGACCGCTCTTAAAGATTTTCTTAGTTAGTTTTTATAACTTTTCCTTAAGTCCCCCTTTCTTTTTTACTTCCTTATTTTGAAAAATTCAGTGATAACATTAGCATCAATTGAACTAATGATTTATTCATTTGTATCTCTCAGGGTAACTTAGCTTGAATTTTCAGAGCATAATCTCATACCTTGGTAGCTCCTAGTTTGTCGGCCAAAAGGCTATTAATTTATTACCTTTTTCATCGGAAGACATTTAATACACTTATCTATGCCTGTCACCTTTTTAGCATCTCTAGTCTCTTGGTTGGTCAGCAAATTTCCTGCGCAATAAATTAGCATACTAATTGTCAGGAAATCTCATGAATCAATTTATTTATTTATTTATTTATTTTATTTTTATTTTTATTTTTTTTTCGGATGGAAAAACTTATCGAAGGAAATGAAACTATAAAGTAAGCATGAAAACAAATTGGTATGTACAATGAGAGTTCAGAAACACATTACTGCATGAAGTGTTTAAGGTGTCGACCATTTACAGGGGCATTGATAATGTCTCCATCTAGATTTTCTAATAAAAAATCATTTTTTCCCTCAGAAGCTGAAATCTTATATGGGTCGGACCAGATTGGATCAAACTTGTCATCTTTACCAGTGTCTTCTTTCCTGGATTCCTATTTCAGGACCAGATCGCCTCAGAGGAAATCTTTATCTTTAGCTTTTTTATCAACGAAGGCCTTCATGTTATCCTGATATATCAGTAACCTTTCATTTACTTCGGCCCGATTTTGTTGAACTTCAACCAGTTGGTTTATCCTCTTGGTAACATCGTTGGGTTCTTCATTTGAATCTTGCCAAAGTTTCATTATGAGAAGAGCAAGATTTATTGGTAAAATGACGTCGGTGTGATATACCATCTGAAAAGGGGAAATCCCAATTGATATTTTGGTACTTATCTTGTTAGCTCATAGAACATATTTTAAATGGATATGACATGCTTTCTTATTTTCAGTCAAAACCTTTTTTATCATGGTAATCATACTTTTATCAGATGATTTAGCTAGACCATTACCCTGTCGATAGTAAGTTGTGGAGTGTCCTAATATGATGTTGTGTTTTTGGCAGAATCTTACCATGGCCATTGACTTAAATGCTTGGGCATTATCAGTGACTATCTTTTGGGGACAACCAAACCTGGATAAAATATTTTCTTCTAGGAAATTGATTACTACTGAGTCAGTTGCATTTCTCGTGGGAATAGCTTCCACCCATTTAGTGAAATAGTCTGTAGTAGTTAGAATCCACTTGTGTTGTGTGTTGGAGTGTGGATGAATTTCTCCAATGAAATCAAGACCCCATTGCTAAAATGGAGCTTCAGTTTTAACCGGAACTAAAGGTAAAGCTGGGACTTTCTGTTTGCCTATAAACAACTGACAAGGAGTACAAGTTCGGACTTTAGTGTTTACATCCGTGAATAATTTAGACCAGTAATACCTAGCTCTTAATATTTTATAAGTCGTTTCCCGCCAAGCGTGGTGTCCTCCGTACACTCCCGCGTGGAATTCGTTTATAACCCTTTCCGTTTCAGCCTCGACTAAGCAGCTCAACAGGAAACCCTGGGGGTCTTTCCAATACAATTTACCATCTATGATACAATATTTTACAGCGTGTAACTTCAGTGTCCTAGTTTTAGATGGGGTTAACTCACTGGGACATTGAAGGGTCGGTAGGTAAGAAATGATATTGTGATACCAGACTGAAGTAGAAAACTTGTTTTGAATCTCAGTTGTGGGTGCAGTGACGTCAATCTCATCTATTTCTAGAAATCCCTCATTCTCTTACAGTTGATTTATCCCAAGTGATTTTATATTTGATTCAAATAGCAATTTGGCCAAACCCTAACCTTTGATAATTTTAGTTGGTTTGACTCCCAGGTCGAACTCCTGAATTTTAGCCAGCCACCTGCCTCTTCTTCTGTCACTGTCTGGCTACACCAATATACCTTTAACAGAACTTGAAGGAAAATAAGCAATGATCTTTGAGTGCAATACGTAGGTTCTGAAAGCCTTGAGAGCTTTTACCATTGCATAAGCTTGTTTTTCCAATATGTCATATTTTAGCTCAGCGTCTCTGAGACTTCTGCTAAAAAATGCAATATGTCGCTCAAAACCTTCATCATTTTTCTGTAACAATACAGCTACGATTGTATGTTCATACGCAAAAGAGAAAATCAAAAACTATTTTGTGTAATCCGGGCTTGCCAGGACTGGTGCGTCGCTTATTACTTTCTTGATACGTTGAAACGACGCTTTGGCTTTGTTTGTCCACTTCACCTCGCTGTTCTTTTTAAGCATATCTATAATCAATTTTACAATTTCGGCAAAGTTAGGGATGAATCTTCTCAAGAAGTTTATTTTTCCTAAAAAAGACTGAATTTCTTTTACGTTTCTAGGAATATTTATGGTATCTACTGCCTCGACCCTTTTGGGATCGATTTTGATTCCATATCTAGACACGATATGACCCAAGCACTTACCTTCTTGCATTGCGAAATGGGATTTCTTGGGATTAAGTGACAAACCAAATTTGCAACATTTCTCAAAAGTTTGTTTGAGGTGTGTTAGATGTTCTGCATCAGATTTAGAGAAAACAGTCAGGTCATCAAGATAGATAGCAACGAACTTATCTCTTTTTCCCATGAAAGCGATATACATGGCTCGTTGGAAAGTTTCCCCTACATTCATTAAACCAAAAGGTATTTTGTCGTACATAAAGGTACCCCAGGGGGTAGTGAATGCAGTTTTTTCTTTGTCATCTTGATGTACTGTAATTTGATTGTAACCTGAAAAAACATCAATCATAGACATTTTTTTAGCTCCAACTACTTTTTCTAAAACATGCTCCATCTTAGGTAATGGATAATTATCCTTGAGTGATGATCGATTCAGGTTTCTAAAATCTACACACAGCCTAATCTCGCCATTTTTATTTCTCACTGGGACTAAATTGGCTACCCACTCAGAATATCTTAGTGGGACAATGATTTTAGCGTCCATGATTTTTTTGACTTCTTTTTCTATTAACGGTAGTAGGATAGGGTTAATCTGTCTGAGTTTTTTCTTGAAAGGTTTGACACCTGGTTTCAGGGGAATTTTATGTTCCATTATAGTAGTGTCATAAGTTCTCAATTTGTCATAAGACCAAGAGAAAACATCTTTATATTGTCTAAGCAACTCAGCATACTTACTTTTTATTTCGGGAGACAGATATTTTGACAATTTCACCAACCTTGGTTTTTCTTTGGTGCCAATATTGCAATCCTCAACCTCCTCTAGCTGAGGCTGTAAGGTAGACTTCAAAGGGATGTCATCATGATTAAATATCCTTTCTAAGGGGATCAAACCCTTAGGTATCTGATTATTTTTTAAAACAAACATCCGGTGGTTAGCGATTTTATCTTGAAACTCTTGGGGGTCTTCGCCCTCCTACATGATTCAAATAGGGTCATTCTGGTTTTCTTGGTCGGCATGCATTTTGGCAAAGTCATCTATTGCCTCTAAAAAATTTTGGAGTTGTTCATCATCCTCAAAAACCCGCCAATGTTGTATGTTATTTTGTATGGAAAGCCTATGTCTCATTAGTATGTGGTATTTTAATTTGAAAGCAGTGGGAGGTGTGAACATTGAAGTTGCTTTGGCTAACGCATCTGCCTATTGATTTTTTGCTCTTGGAATATAATGAACATTAAAAAAGGAGAAAACGTTTTCGATCGGATCCCAAACGCAGTTCTGATAAGATATTAACCTAGGATGTTTGGCCTGGTATTGACCTTTTACCTATTTCACGATTAGCTCTGCATCGCTAAAGACTTCTAAGTTTTTAATTTTCATTCTTTTGGCATCTTCCAATCCTAACACTAGGGATTCATACTCGCATACATTTTTAGTGTGGTCAGTGTTCCACTGTAATATATAAGAGAAAGGGATAACGAATTCGTCACCAGGTGCCACAAAAATCACCCCAGCTCTGGCCCCAAAATAAGATGAGGCACCATCAAAAAGCATCTTCCAAACACCAGTGCTATGTACATCCTATTTTACTTTCTCTTTTCCTTTTTTATTTTCTGTACAACTTTCATCTATACATATATCAATATTGTCATTGATAGATAAAATACAATTGCCTAAATCTTGATCAACAATATAAACAGGGTAGTTGTTTTGTTTATGTGGGTCACTTACCGTGAATGCTAACCTGGTTTCTTTGTACAAACGCATGAACTGCCCTCCAAAGACCAGGATCATGGCATACATCATGTCGAGTTGGAGAGATCCTCCAAGTTTAGTCCCCCAAAACCTGGATAAGAGCATACCGAACTTCGGGGGTATATCAGCGATGACCACATCCATTAGAACGCCTTTCGCAGGTATATGTGCAAGATTAACGACTAAATATTTTATCATGCCTATACACTTAACTTTTCTTGAATCGAATGAATATAAATCTCCATAAGGTCTGGTGATTTCAAGACCAAGTCTCTCCATAATGGCTTTAGGCATTACATTGTGAGAGGCTCCAGAATCTAACATGCAATTATGAAGTAAGTGATTGTGCACAGTTAGAGTGATATAGAAAGGGGCGATGGTGTCTTTGGAACCGTCCAAATGTGGGCCGAAAATTATCTTAGGCTTGTCATCTTCTAAATTTATGACATCGGATTGACTTTCATTTTCTAAAAAAATGATTAATTTGGTGATTTGTTTCCTGTAAATTGGGTTTTTTGCCAGTTCGACAAGAGGTATAGGGATTTTGATTTTATTTATTTCATTTTCTAGATTAAAACTTCCTAATGTTTTGTCAATCTCTATGGTTTGGGTTTCTAACCCCTTCTTTTCATATTTCCTTTGTTGTGAGGTTTTAGTTTCAATTACAGGGACCTTCATTTTCTACGCGTTTACGAATGATGTTTCTGCTGACTTTGTCTTGGTGGGTTGTGTGTCAGCGGTCTTAGTTCTTATAGTCTTTTTTTCAGTGCTTTTTGAAATTGACTCGTCTGTTTCACCCCTCGACAAAATATTTTTCACTGGGGGAGTTGTGAGGCTCTTGTTTCTAGGCCTTAGATTGTACTTTTTGTGGAGTTCGGCCATTATATCGTTTGAAATTTCCTAATAAGTTGAATCTTCAATAATACCATTGTTTTTTATATTTTGTGATCTATCTTTTGTAGTTGCATATTTTTCATAATATTGCAATGTTAAAAAATGTTGTAGGCAGTCATCGCGCACGATTATTAATGTCTTCTTCTAATTCCTCAAAATCGTCCACATCTCCCCCTCCCATAAAGTTTTCACTTTTAAAGGGGCTTGGATTTTTTGATCCTCATTCTTAATCTGTCTTGGTGGATTTTGAGGGTTTGGATTCTTTCTAAAAACCTTTCTAGGAAAATGCTCATTCTTTGCTTGATCTAGTTCCATTCTTGAGATCTTATTTGACATCTCTTTGATTATTCTCTCCATGTCATCCATACTGTCTTCTAAAGATATTCTAGATCCAGACGCTCCCCCTTGATCTCTATATCTTCTGGTTTCTTTGTTTCCAGTTTCAAATTTGGTTTTCAACTTTCCTAATGCCATCATGTTTGAATCAATTTCTAAGGAATCATATTACATCTTGGTGAGTTCTACCGATCTCCTCTCCCTCAATAACAGGGAGAAATTAGGGTCAAAAGCTCCAGCGAAGGTTACTTTCGCAGTAGGTTGGGAGGGTTTGACCTCGGCTGGAATATTATTATACAATTTATTGAACCTCTGGGTGAACTTGAGGAAGGATTCAGAGTGTTTCTTTCTTAGAGCCCCAAATTCAGTTAGATGATAAAGATGGTCTTTCCTTTCCCCCCACTGTCTAATAAAAGCATTTTCAAGTTCCTCATAAGACGATATAGATCCTGCAGCTAAGCCTCGGAACCAAGTTCTTACCTGTCCTTCAAAAGTTTGAACCAAGAGTCTCTAATAAACATCTTCATGTTCGATTCCAAGGATGTCGGCAAATTGGTCAAAGTAATTGATGTGTTTGGTTGCAGTCAAATCACCCTCTCTTGTGAATTTTGGCAGATTTTTCATGTAGTTTTCAGGTAATTCATGGAGGGGGACTGGGAGGACCAAAGGATCATATCTAGCAGCTACCTTTGCAAAGATTCGAGGGGGTGGTACTTGGCCTTCGACTCCTCCTCCTGCATCACCACTTCCAAAAGCGCCTCCTCCAGATGCATCCATTGATGATTTAGAGGTTGTTTCTTGGAGACTATGAGGAAGGGTTTCAGGAAATTGGTTATCAAGGGACAGGAAACTTGAGGAAGGGTAACTAGGGAAAAGTGGACTAGTTTCTTCATACTCATAGAGTGAACATAAAGGAGAGTCAACAGGAGTTGTGTTGAGAAAAATAGGATGATCATAGGATTTCTGAGAGATAGGAAAATGAACTTTGTGAAGTGAAGAAGTGTCTACCTAAGCGGGAAGTGATGTGGATCTTTTACCTCTATTGGTGAAAGAAATGGTTGGGAAAATTTCAATTTTAAAATCAGGCGAGACCAAACTAGGCTTAAGGGTTGCTACCTTATTGGTAGGTAACTCCCTGCAAGGAGGTGAGGTATTTGATCCTTCAAAAAGACCCCTAGTGTTCAACTTTGTAATTTTAGGTTGATAAAACCTATTTGTCGATGATACAGTGTGTTTAAGATATCTTCTTGATTTTAAATTTTTTTCTAGATCGGGAATAGGTGAAGTTTGTTTGTCGTCTAGGTATTTTCTGGTGTTCTTTCGGTTAAAAGACATTTTATTTATCGTGGAGTCGCCAAGTGAAAGATAAAGGTAGCCTTATAAGGTTTTCAATCTTTGTTCACTATCAAAGATAGAAAGTGTCAATGTTGTTCTTCCCAGGGAAAAGATTTGTATCTTCGTTCCCCGGCATCGGCGCCAAAAAGATGTTGTTCCTGAGTTTATATTTTAAGGCTCTAAAGTATATCGTCAAGGCATCCAAAAATATAGAGAAAACTAAGGATAAGAAATCAGTTATACGAAAAGGGCTATTGTTGGTTCCTTAACTGTCTATATCTAGCTTCCCAGTTTTCCTGGATACTAATATCTCTTTCAATTACTGCCCATGAACGTTCTAACTCAACACGGTTATTTGTTGTCTGTAGGATGGTGTTAAATAAATTTAAGGCAATGCTCGTTTGATCTGATAATCCAGGCTTGATATTGGAATGTCTTGTAACTGGAGAAGTCATGAGGGATAAGGACTGAAAAGGATAAAATCTTGTGTTTTCTTTTAGGGATTCGCTATATCTTCTTCAAACATGTAAGAAGAACTCCAAAAACCTTAAACTAATAGTATGACAAAACAAAAGGTTGTTTCTGGTGTCTGAGTTAAATTTTGAAAAGGGAATAAGCATGAAATGAAAAGAAAACATAAAGCTATCGAACAAAGTGAGGCATCAATTAAAGAGGAATCTCACTTTGTGACAGAAGAAGAAAATAGTTAGGAAAAACTCTTAATGAAGCATATGATATTGAAATCTAAAACATTTACAGGTCTTGTATCTGCTGATAGTCGATAGAGAGGAAAATTTGTAAACGATTAAATTGCAAGAAAAATTAATCACCATGGTAGAGGTTGTACTAAATTGTAGTTAAGCGTTCATTAAAGAGGTATATGAAAAATATGAAACAACAGAGAAACACATAAATCAAACTTGACCAGGTCTGGAATCTTCAATCTGTATTTGTATTAATTCAAAAATATCTTCAAATTCTTCTTTACAATGTGCCCAGAAAAATCCCTCTTTCAGTCTCCTGAAATTATACTTATACCAGATCACTCATGATTGTTGGTTGGTGATCTCCTAACTCCTAGAAGAAAACAGTTACAAAAATGAAAACCTCAATCGTTTGCATGATTATAATTTATTTTCCTATCATCTCGATAATATAAGTTTTCAAAATTATATTTCATTGTTTTATTGAAGTATCTCCTTCTTTCAACCCAACACATTCAATACATTTTTCAAGAAAGTGTACAAAAATTTTGGGAGGCTCTGGAAAATCCTTTGCTTCGAATAGAAGAAATTTTCTATGAATTTTTGGAAGTCAGTCTTCGATCCCCTTACCAGCAAACTTAACTTATTGAAATTTCAATTTTGGCTTCACTAGCCACCTGTCTATTAGGGTAACATCCATTTCCTTTAAATGTGAAATTTCCATCTGAATTTCGTTCAAACCCTCTTTGAAATTCAACTGGTGTCTTACAATGTTTATCTGTTCTAATTTCCCAGTGCAATTGTCTCTTCCAATACCTAATGATTCCTTGTCCAACAAATCAAAGATTTATTCACAATCATCTTTGATTTCTTTGGCTAATTTCTTATTTTCTGTTATGTTGGTTTCCCACACCTTCAGCATGATATCGCCTCTGATCTTCTCTGTGACAGAAAGCTTTGTATTTTTCGATACTTCTTCATTTTATGAATATACAACTGCCTTTTGAAAAGTGGCCCTTGTTTCTTTAGCTTATTTTTCTTTAAAAATAATATTATCAAGAGCATTGGTTAATTTCTGAAAATAATTCTGAATAATCTCTACTTGGGAGATTACTCTCTGTTGCTCGGATTTTATATTCACATGTATTTCCAGTGACTGGTCCTAAAAAACTTTCAAATATATAACTTGGCCTTTTATTGAATTCAATTTAGCCTGTAGTTGTCTTACTGATTCTTCTTGTCGAATAACCTGTATTTGGCTAGTCTGCATCTCATCTATACTTGACTTAAGCGATTGAATTTCTTGCTTGTCAACAACTCTTGCCTGCTCTAGACCTTTATTTATTTCTTCTTTGATATTTTTCTCGGTATCTTTTAGTTGATTTTGCAACTAGGCTATCCTATGGTTACTATGTTTCAACCTTGTTCTCATATTGCCAATGGTGAATAGATTTGTTGTTTCCAGTGCTCCCATGGAGCCCGCCACCTTTGTAGTGAAATCTCCCTCTTCCAAGTTTTTCCCATCCATCAGCACCTTGTGTTTATTTACCATACCACCTTCTCTCATATACATTTCCTTCTTTAATACAACCTTCCTCTTTTTACTGAAAAAGTAATCAGAGGGAGGTATTTCTTCTCTGGAGATAGGGTCGAGGTCACTAGCATATATGACTCCTACCTGAGGGAACCCAAAAGAAAACTGTAAAGGGGTCAAGGAAGTGATGTGATTACCCAACTCTGTGAATGTTATTTCCCCTGCTATCTTGGGGGTATGAACATGAATAGTAGATGATGAAGGGGGGGTAGACTGAATGGATTCGAGAGGTGTCCCATAACTTTTTCTGTTTCCATTGATGGATTCTCTGTCTGTGGGACTTCTCTGTTTTGTGAAGACCCTTTGGTCCCCTGTGGATTTTCCTCGATGTCATCTTTATCCTGCACTTTATGTCCAAAGCCTGGGGGAATGTTTTCGTGTTCTAGAGGAGGTGTTGTTGCTTCGCCCTGCAATGCCTTGGGAAAACCACTTCGTCTGTGTCTCTGGAAAGTTAGAAGACTAGTTTGAAAGTCGAGTGGTAATGTTCGTACCCTGTCTAACACCTCCTCATAGGTTTTGACCCCTTTGAAAATGTCATCGCGAGGGGATTCCTCATGTTCAAATGCTTTCATGCCACAGTGAGCCATGTGGCTTCCCACTATTTGATAAGGATCCTGTTTCCTGTGTTTGATATTCACCAACTTGACCTCCTCTAGAGATGCATCTTCAACCATGGAATGTCCCAGGTTGAGTAGCGAAAACCTTTCAATCTGTACGGGAAAGACTGGCCAAAACTTCTTTTGAGTTGTCTTCAGTTCTATCCCAATACCGTCTGTTACTATCTTATTAGCTACCTCCCTGCACACCAGTTTGTCAAGGAGGAATTTAGGAAGTGCATGAGGAGGGATAGAACATCTGAAAACCCTGATGTAGGAGAAATTCTCCTCAATAAACCAATCGAAAACCACCTTGAGATTTCATATAACCGACTCTGAAATACAGGCGGGTGCACAGCCATACAGCATATGATGCACCGGTATCACCACGAAATGACAAATTTCATAAAAAGAATCCTTATCATTTTCTTCCCACAGCTTAGAATGATATTCATGAATAGGTTCAGCGCATGTTGGGTTCCAACTCCAATTCATCAAAGGGAAAGGAGTCGTGAAACATATAGCGTCCATGATATATGCCGACATGTAAAAGTCTATTGGTTGGCCATTGGATCTCGTGGTTTGATACTCCATAACCTCCTTAACTAGGTTATCATCATAGAATTTTTTTCCAATTGACGCTATAGCCTTCGGTTGCTTCATGTAAAAGGGGCACCCATTCTGCAGGGAAATGGGTAGGACTTTTCTTCCCGAAAATTCTACATAACATCATAGCCACATATACCATGTACTCATTCAATGAGGTTGTAGCATAAACGTTATGGGTATCGGCCCTGAATTTTTTGTTGCATGTCTCCACCAGTCTTTGATTATGTCGGGGTATGTTTGGCCAGCTTATGTGCATTCTTTCCTTTGAAATTCACTTACAAACTCTTTATTGTAAATGTACTTAGAATTGGGAGACAGTTTATACATTACATGTATATGTTCCAGTCTGAAAGAGCCGATGACAACCCCTTGGCTGTCCAAAATGCTTCGAGTCTGCACGTTTGCCCTCTCTAAATCCCAACTAATCATATCGTTTTATTTCATGAATCATGGGCGTGTGGCTACTTTGTGAGGTTCGGACTCTCCTATGTCCCGGAGTTTTTTTTTAGAATCATTGGGAAAATTCTTGATTTCGTAGTCCAAGGTTTCAAAAAATTGCCTCCATTATTTAATGGAATCAATGGCATGTGGTGTAGTATCAGACACGACATCTCCTTCTGGGCTTGAGCTTTCAGTTGCTTCTTCACTTTTCTTACGTGCCTTTCTAGGTTCCATAATGTTTGCGTTTAGACTGGAAACCTGTTTGCAGATGAAAAATATATACGTCTGGATAAATGCAACTCACTCCTGCTTGTAAAAACAAGAACGAAAATCGAACCATTGAATGTTTATTAGCCTTTATCTTGTCTTATGATGAGCATATTGTTATAGGCGATAAGGAATTAATGTTTTAATGAGGAAGATATGCATGGAGATACGCCTTCATATCAAAAATATCTCCATTTTTCTGTTATTAATAATGTCGCATATCGGCAATTTCAAACTGGAGATTCGAAAGGACTCTTCAATAAATCCCAAAATGTGAAACACGAAAAGTAGTTTAGTATCATTAATCCCATTTTAAATTAACTTAATTTAGTTTTAGACTTTGTTAAAGAATCGTGATTTCTCATTTCGGAGTTCCGGGGATCCAGTCTCCAAAAAATATGTCATAAGCAAACCTTGAATAGCGAAATCGCGATGGGATTAGTTTAGACACTAATTACTTGTATTAATGCTTTAATCAATCAAGATTAGTAATTAATTTCTTCTTTTCGGAAAATCGGGGATCAAGATTTCAAGGGCTGACGCTTTGAAAACACTTTGATACAAGAAAACCCGAATCGTGAAAGATTAATGAATTTTTTTATTGTGTTTAAGGGTTTAATTAATCATGACTAAAGGGTACTTTGTGAAACGCGCATCGGGACTTATAACACTCATTTTTTTCTTTTCTTTTTTCTTTTATTAATTTAATATATAGCCTTTTCAGGATTTCAGCACCGGGACTCTGGAGCTGTTAGTTATGAAATCATGTTTTCTGAAAGGTCGAATCCCGAAACCTGAAGAATCGAAATATTTTTAACTCTTTTTTTAGGACTAAGGGTGGATCCATGACTAGGAAAAAACAAAGCTTCTTGTTTAAAGGGTAAATATTAAACTTCGTATCAACAGACCATGTTCCTCCCAGCTATCAGTAGTGGGTCACCCCCAATCTTGGACTAAAATCCACCCAGGGTAAAGGAAATCCTAGGCTAGGTTGATACTACGGAAAGTTACACAATCCAATAGGAAGGATTCCCTCCAAGGAGCCTACTTACGCCCATCGCTCACAGACTCTCTTTCCCCACATGCATGTCCCACCCCGAGAATATACACCTTCACTATTCCACAGTCCATCGACTACTCCACTTCCCTTCCATGGATTCAGCAACAGGTCGGATCAGGAATTCGCAGAGCTCTGTAGTTGTTGCTAGACTCCCTCCAGGATAAATCACTTCCTCAACAATCTCTCTCACCTGGAGATAGTTTCTCATAGGACTTACAATCTACTTCTTCAATCCGCAGGCCTGACAACTCGCCTTTGCAATACCCCAGGCCTAAAAACCTGCTTCTTATGTCCATCTCCTAAGTCAAACAAGTAACCACAGTAGCTAAATCAGGTAAGGCAGGGTATGGGCACACCAAAAATACCAGTGCGCGCAAGTTACATAGGTGCACGATGGCAGAGGGTTCAACAATGGTGAAAAATGGTTGACTGCATACCTGCTCAGTGCGTGAATGAATGGGGAAAAGGATGGAAAGAATGGTGAGAGAACCCCCAATCCAATGGATTTTCCCACATAAATCTTTATGCACCCAGGTTGACACTTGGCTCTCTTGGGAGCTCATTCCTCTACACTTGGAGTTTGTTTTTTTCCCCAAAGGAACTTAGGATAATAGGGTTTATTTCCCAAGCCTTATTATTTTAGGAAAATACATTATAATATTCCTTTGGGTTAAGCCCTCAATCTTAGCCCCTTTTTCCTAGCCTCTCAGCCCATTCCCTTTCCCTTCCTAGTGGATCTTAGTCCCCCATAACTCTTTCTTCGTGGTTGGTCTACACGCAGCAATGTATTTTTATTAATGATCTGCATACTTACATATACAAAAAAAGGCTCACTGGCCTTAGCATCTAGACTTCCCGACCTAATAAACATATAAGCCTCTCGGCTTATAAACACTTGGCTCACCATCCTATAAACATCATTAAACATCATTACAATTCAATAGGGGCTCGGCCTTAGGCTATTACAATCCCCTCCCCTTATTTTTGCATTGTCCTCAGTGCATCTTACTTACATAATATCAACAAGATTTCCAAAATCTTCAAAAAGATGCGGGTATTATTCCCACATAGCATATTCATGCTCCCAAGTTGCATCCTCAGGACGGTACCAATTCCATTGGACCTTTAAAATCCCTATGGATTGATTCTAGAGTTGTTTGATTTTTCGGTCCAGAATGCGTATCGGATGCACTTGAAAAGCGCTTTCTTGCTCCACCTGAATCACAATCCAATCAATCACATGATTAGCATCAGGTATATATTTCTTAAGCAATAATACATGAAATACATTATGAATGGTCATATATGCAAGAAATGCAAGCATATAAGCTATTGGTCTATTCCTCTCTAGGATTTCAAACAACCCACAATATATAGCTTCTAACTTGGAACAATTTCCCAACTTCAGGGAACTTGTGTTGGCCTTCACCTTCAAGAAAACATGATCACCCACTTTAAATTCCTTGTGAGTTATGCCCTTGTCAGCATAGATTTTTTGCCTGTCTTGGGCAGCCTTTAAATTATGTTTGATCTTTAACATCTGCGCTTCCATTTCCCTGAGAAACTATGGCCCAATCATTGCTCTATCAGCTGGGTTGTCCCATCTTATTGGTGTGTTGCACTTTCTGCCATAAAGTGCCTCAAATGGGCTCATCTTTATTGATGCTTGGTACCCATTTTTGTAGGAAACTTCTACCAAGTGTAGATAATATTCTCATTTATATGGTTTGTCCATCACATACATCCTTAGCATATCCTCTATCACTTGGTTCACTCTTTCTGTTTTCCCATCAGTCTCAGGATGATAAGTTGTGTTGAAGTTCAGATTTTTTCCAAACCCTTTGAATAATCCCTTCCAGAACTTTGAGGTAAACTTTGGGTCTCTTCCAAACACAATTGTCTTGGGTATTCCATGCAAGTGTGATACTTCCCTCATACAAATATCAGAAATATTGGTTGTCTTCTGAGTAACCTTCATACGAATGAAATGGGAAGCTTTGGTAAGCTTGTCCACCACCACCATGATAGCATCATGTTGATTTCTTCTTCTAGGAAATTTGGTGATGAAATCTATTGTCACAAATTCCCACTTCCACTCAGGAATGGGCAATGGTTGAAGCAACCCAGTTGGGTGTCTATGCTCATCCTTGACCTTTTGACACTCCAGAAATTTAGCAATGTACTCAGCAATTTCTTTCTTCATTCATGGCCAATAGTATTGGCTTTTGATTGCTGCAACTATTTTCTGATATCATGGGTGTCTAGCATAAGGTAAATTATGCATCTCTTTCAATATCATACTCCTCAATTCATGAGAATTTGGTACATAAATTAAGTTCTTGTATAGGATAATTTCACCAATTCCCAATTTATAATCTTAAAACTTCTATTGCATTTTACCTTGCTGTAATTTTGTTACTATCTCCATGTACTACAAATCTGATTTTGCAGCCTCAGAAATTATGCCTTTAAGATCAGTTTGATACATGATAATGGTTGTAACATGTAGCTCATGCACTCTCCTATTGAGTGCATCAGCCACTTTGTTCTCTTTTCCTTTGATGTGCTTGATATCAAAGTCATACTCACAGATAAACTCTAACCATCTACTTTGTCTGGCATGTAGAATTGGTTGATCAAATAGATATTTCAGACCATTATGGTATATCCTCAGCTCAAACCTCTTTCCCATGAGGTAGTGCCTCCACTTATTCAAGGCGTGTACTATTGCTTCCAACTCCAAATCATGAGTGGCGTAGAGCCTTTCATGCTCTTTCAATTTTTTGGATCCAAAACATACCACAAATACGTTCTGACTGAGAAATCCATCGAGTCCTTATTTGAATGCATTTGTGCAAACCACTAAATCTTCATATGGATCTGCAATCCTCATAATTGGAGCACTAGTTAACAATGGCTTCAATTTTTGGAAGCTCTTTTCACATTTTGTTGTCCATTGAAACTTCACCCCCTTCCTTTGCAAGGAAGTAATAAGGTGAGCAATTCTTGAAAACCCTGCAATAAATCATTTGTAGTAGCCATCTAGACCCATGAAGGATCTGACTTATGTCACATTCTTAGGTGTTTTCCACCCTTTAATATCTTCAATATTTTTTGGGTTCACTGCTATCCCTTCTTCAAATATGATATGCCCCAAATAGTGAATTTGGTTTTGATAAAATGAGCACTTGCTCAATTTGGCATACAATTGGTGCTCTCTTAACACTTGTAACACCATCCTCAAGTGATTTTCATGTTCTTCTTTTGACTTGGAATATACAAGGATGTCATCCAAAAAGACAATGACAAACTTGTCTAAATATTCCTGGAAAACACCATTATTAAGCACATGAAAACAGCAGGTGCATTTGATGACCCAAATGGCACCACTATGAACTCATAATGATCGTACCTTGTTATGAAGGTAGTATTGTTGATGTCTTCATCTATGATCCTTACTTGATGATATCCTGACCTGAGATCGATTTTTGAAAATATCCTTGCATCCTTTAATTGATCAAAGAGATCATCGATCCTTGGAAAATGATACTTGTTCTTTATAGTCACTTTGTTCAATTGTCTTAATTCAATGCACAATATCAATGTCTCATATTTATTCTTCAAAACTAAGACTGGGGCACCCCAAGGTGACACACATGGATGTATGTACCCCTTCTTAATAATCTCTTTAAGCTGCATTTGCAACTCCTTCAACTCTTGTGTACTCATCCGATAGGGATTCTTACATATTGGAGCTTCTCTAGGCATTAATTTTATAGAGAAATCAGTATCTCTCTTTGGGGTCAGTCTGGGTATCTCCTTACACACATCCTCGAAATATTTTAGGACTGAGTGATCATCCAGATTTGGCACCTTATCCTTAGGTTTCCTCCATATGCATTGTAAATATTTGGCATCCTTTCCTGTAACACTTCTTCAGCTCCATTGTTGAGATCTCTTAGACAGTAACTTCCCTATGAATTCCTTGGACTGTTCTTGGGTTCCTTCCTCATTCAGGCAAGTGAATGCCTTGTTATGACAGTCTAAGAAGGCATGGTGTTGGTCCAACCAATCCATACCAATTGGATAGTCATATGAACCCAATGGCATGATGTTCAAATCTGCCTTGGTACTTAGCCCATTCATGCCCACTGGACGTGATTTAACCAACTCAACAACTTTTCTCTTGGCTCATGTAGCCAACTGTACCAACCAAGATTTCTCATGCTTTCTTCTTGGAAATTTCAATCTTTCCACTACCTTAGGATCTATATAGCTATGAATAGATCATGAATCTATTAAAATAGTAAAAGCATGGCTATTTTTCATACCTTCTACTTCAATCATGTGTGAATGAAACTTTGCATGCTTGTTGTCTAGGGCTGCATAGATCCTAGATACACCTATTCCCATGTCCTCCATTGTTTCTTCCTCCTATACATTATGGACATCTCTCACTTTGTCACTTTTGTGAGGACAATATCTATACTTATGGTCTCCTTTACATTCCCAACATTGAATGGGTGTTTTCCTTAGCCTTTGCCCACCTACCTCAACCATTATGGGCTCTCTAAAAGATGGTTTTCCTTGAGGATTGTTTCTGAAAAAGGGTGTCTTGTTTCCCTTCTGCGTATGTTCCCTCTTAAACTTCTTCTTGTCTTCCCAAGCTCTTTGTAAAGTAGGCTTTCCTTTATGATGATCATATAAGCACTTGGCTCTTCTTATGGTTTCTTCCAAAGTCTTGGCATCATCATATTGAATCTTGTCGCTGATGAAAGATGGAAGCCCACTCAGGTATCTCTAGATCTTAACTGTCTCATCCTTGATGAAGAAGACATACTTCAATAGTTATAAAAAGCTCCTTTCATATTCATCAATAGTCAGGCTTCCCAATTTGAGTTCAAAGAACTCTTTCATCTTTTTGTCATAATACCTCTTGGTTAGGTATTTCTTCTCAAACTGCTTCTTGAATTCCTTCCAAGTTGCATTTTTCTCTTTGATGTGTTGCACTTGCACAAGTTGATCCCACCATGTGGATTCCTTTCCTTTCATCTAATAGATAGCAATTCTTCCTTCTGCATGAGAATAATAGTTATGCAATTGGAAGTATTTCCTCATGCCTAGTAGCCATGTCTTAGCATCTTCATCCTTCTTATGCTCTCCATCAAAGGTAGGAGGTTTGATCTTGTTCATTTCTCCTTTCAATTCATACACCCCAGACCTCCTATGATGCTTCCTAACAGGGGATGGATTTGAGTTGTTGTGTGCTCTCTCATTGGAATTCCTTTGGGAGTGATGGTGTTGTCTGCTACCACTCCTTAATCTTACTTTTTCCTCAAGGGTCCTATGGCTTTCTGATTTGTTGGAGCCACTCTCCTTATCCAACTTATTTTCAATTATGTCCAGGCTCTTCATTAACTTCATATTTAAGTCTTCCTGCTTCTCTTTAGCTTTCACAAGCATTTCAGTATCAGCTTTGTTACTCTGGACATTTGTCTGTAATTTTCTCATGGTCTCGGCCAGATTTATGTCTAAATTCTTTCCTCCTCCATGTCCATTGGAGTTGGTTCCTTCCATACCCAAATGGGCATTCATCCCTGTGATTTCATCTTCTTGATTGTATACTATATGTGTATCATCCATCCCTCTGTACTATGTCCTGATTCTGATCTGAAAACTGTTAATTCTGCAAAAATCTTTTATGAAAGTCACCAACTGCATGCAGACCTTCCACGAACCTCCCATCCTTAGACCACGTTTCTCCAAGCTATCAGCAGTGGTTCATCCCTAAGATGGGACTAAACTTCACCCAAGGTAAAGGGAATCCTAGGCTAGGTTGAGGCTATGTAAAGTTGCACAATTCAATAAGAAGGATTCCTCCCATGAGCCTACTTACGCCCACCGCTCACAGACTCTCGTTCCCCACATGCCTGTCCCACCCCAGGAATATGCACCTTCATTGTTCCATAGTCCATCGTATTCTCCACTTCCCTTGCAGGGCTTTAGCAATAGACCGGATCAGGAATTATCAGAGCTCTATAGCTATTGTTGGACTCCCTCCAAGAGAAATCACTTCCCCAACAATCTCTCTCACCTAGAGAGAGTTTCTCACAGGCCTGAAAAGCTACTTCTTCTAATACCATATTGTAGCATTCCCCGGAAACCTGGGTCGGGGAAAATGCCACTACAATCCTACTTCGTTCAAGCTATGATACTGTATTGTAACGTACCCCTACACCTAGGTTGGATCATGCCACTTAAAACTTTCATACTCTGATACCAATTTGTAGCATCCTAAGCCACCCGAGCCAGAAAGTGCCACCTCAAAACCAAACTGACCAAGTTCTGATACAGATATGTAGCACACCCCATTCTTAGGCCACTGGGATATGCATGCTTTGTTCGAGCTCATAAACATATATATATATAATGAAAATTTAAACAGACATAAACATTCTTCTACAATATAGATTAATGCGGAAATAACATTAAGCCTACACATGTAACATATATAGGCAATACTCATAACATTATAACACATGTACAAGATACACATCATACAATTAACATAGAATTGGTACTTATATTTTTATGAGAATACCACCAACTGTGTGCAGACCTTCCACAAACCTCCCAGCCTTAGACCACGTTTCTCCCATCTATCAGCAGTGGGTCACCCTCAAGCTAGGACTAAACTCCACCCAAGGTAAAGGAAATCATAGGATATGTTGATACTACGGAAAGTTGCACAATGCAATAGGAAGGATTCCCTCCAAGTAGCCTACTTACGCCCACCGCTCACAAACTCTCATTCCCCACATGGATGTCCCACCCCGGGAATATACACCTTCATTGTTCCACAGTCCATCGGTTGCTCCACTTCCCTTCCAGGGCTTCAACAACAGGTCGGATCAGGAATTCTCAAAGCTCTGTAGTTGCTGCTAGACTCCCTCCAGGAGAAATCACTTCCCCAACAATCTCTCTCACCTAGAGAGAGTTGCTCATAGGCCTGACAACCTGCTTCTTCAATCCACGATCCTGAAAACCCATCTCTTCAAAACCATAGGCCTGACAACCTGCTTCTTTTGTCCATATCCTAATTCAAATGGGTAACCATGGTAGCTAAATCGGGTAAGGCAGGGTACGAGCTCAGCAAAATACCAGTGCGTGCAAGTTACAGAGGTTCATGATGGCAGAGGGTTCAACAATGGCGGAAAATGGTTGACTGTGTGCCTGCTCAGTGCGTGAGTGAATGGGTGAAAGGATGGCAAGAATGGTGAGTGAACCCCCACAACGATGGAATTTCCCGCATAAATATGCATGCACCTAGGTTGACACTTGGTTGTGTTGGGAGCTCATTCCTCTCCACTTGGAGTTCGTTCCTTTCCCCAAAGGAAATTAGGATAATAGGGTTTATTTCCCAAGCCTTAGTATTTTAGGAAAATACATTATAATATTCCTTTGGGTTAATCCCTCAAGCTTAGCCCCTTTTTCCTAGCCTCTCATCCCATTCCCTTTCCCTTCCTAGTGGAGCTTAGTCCCCCATAAATCTTTCTTCGTGGTTGGTCTACACGCAACGATCTATTTTTATTAATGATCTGCATAATTACATATACAAAAATAGGCTCATTGGCCTTAGCATCTAGGCTCTTTGGCCTAATAAACATATAATTTTCCCAGCTTATAAACTTTTGGCTCACCAGCCTATAAACATCATTAAACATCATTACAATTCAACAGGGGCTCAGCCTTGGGGTATTACACAACCACTCGAGCTAACTCACCAATATAATTGATTTTCTCTACTCATTAAATCAGTCCATGAATTCTCAGAGGCATATAATAATATTGGGATTTCAACATGTAAAAGTCCACTAGTGAATTTCTACATATCCCTTTTTAAATGGGAACCCCTCTTTTTATGGATGGTAAACCCAAAAGGAAGATTGATCCACCCTCACACACTTGAAAAATAGGTTTTGTTAGTACCTTTCCATTGTCATACAATAATATGCCTACAGAATATATCAACAATATTCAATATTTGAGAACGAACGTTTTAACAATTCATTAAAAGCTATTTCCCTAATAATCAGTGCAATGTCCACTTGAAACATTAAACATATGCTTAAACAAAATTAATCCATAATATTTATTACTAATATTCAGTGTAATCACTAATCACATTTGACCAACTCTATACAAAGGAAGAGCATGCCCACTAATATTTTAACCCAAGTCACTGTCTCACCAGCCACTCCAAATTGCTACTAGACAACATGACACACTATTCTTTACATATTTTGTTAATATAAACCCTAATCATATAGAATTTTTCTTTTAAATAATAATAATTATGCAATTGAACAATAATTGCAAAGTCCAACCACATCTATGGATTGTCAATTTCTTCAATAATTTCCACCTCCTCTTGAATACAACCAATCTAATACATCCATGCCATATTGAAATTTGACCTTTGACTATCATTATAACATACTACTCAACTTGCTTTTAAATCAAAATAAGAAAACCCATATAAAAATTAGTATTAATTTTATATATACATATATAAGTAAGAAATAAATAATTGAGCAAAGAGTCATATTCTGGCGGGAAGCAAATTTATTTAACACAATGTCCAACGCACTTTTGTTTTTTTAATAAATAGTTATTGTTCAAGGTAACTTTGTTTGTGGTAGCATTAACATATAAGGTTACTCTTGGATTCCCATTTTTTCAAAATCTATTTCAATAGAGAATCTACTTGGCGGAAATTTTATCTGGACAGAGAATCGATCAAAGGATACAGTCTACTTCTGATAAAAACAAATTATAAACAGAGAACTCATTGATGGATATACTCTCAACATACGTTTTGCTTATGGTATTCCCTGTTCACAATTGGGATAGAAACATATATTAAAATGAATTGCCAGAGCATTCAATTGGAATTTTTTTAATTTTGGTTTTCAATTCTTAGCATAAGGATTCATGTATTTTACTTCATTGCATTGCACGTGGGTTGAATTATTTTTTATTCATGAAATTTTAAACCCATTTCTGTTGATTATTTTATTGTTCTTGGGTTTACATTTTATTTCCATTTATTTACCCATTTCTTCAAATGGTTTTCATTTTAACAGGCTCAATAAGATTTTAACAAATTGGTTTTCTTATTTTTTGCTTGGTTCATAACCCATGAAAAAATATAAAGTGCCCATGTTTTACAGTTTCTTTAATGTTTTATATCATTTTCTATTTGGTTTTTTGGTTCATCAGTTTTAAGGGTTGGCTTCCCTTTTTTCTTCTTGTTTCATTTTGTAATCCTCAATCGTTGTGATGTATGAAAGCCTTATGAAATTCACGTGGTTTTATTTTGACTTCAAATTTAGTTGATTTAGGTAAGAATATGATATGTTGCATGGATTTAGGTGGTTTGTAAAATAGTTGGAGTTTAAAATAATTTGGCAGACTCCAGATTTATAATTGAAGCAATGGTGTTTGGTTCCAATGTTCTCTACCTTATTTTCACAGCGAGTGGTTATAGAAAATTTTCCAATTTTCATAATTTACTATTGTAACATACCAAACCCCCTAAGTATATGTTGGCACAGGGGCAGACCCAGGGTTCAACGCTTCGACAATGCACCAACAAAACCCTAATTATCAGCCCTTTTAGCAACACTTGCGAAGCAGGTGAAGTCTCACCTAAGGTAGAAGCAAGGGGGTTACAGGACTCAGGTGTCTGTAACCAGGCTGGGACACAGATCTATGATTCTAACACTTCGCAGAGTATTCTAGCATACTTAGACAATGATATAGATTAGTTCATTAGTTTTAATAACATCACAATACATAACCTAAATATAGATCGTCATAGTAACGATAAAGATTAAGTACTTCAACCACTTAGCACATAGAATTGAGTTAGATCTAACATTCATTCATCCTTAACACATGTAAATCACTAAGTATCAACATATCTATATATCATACATAAAATCATTGAGAAGAAACATAAACATCACAGCACAAAGCAAGCCAAGGACACAAGATATACGTGGTTCACCCCAGTGTGGGGCTACATCCACCTGCTTCGTCTTCTTTATTATTCTTCAATCTCTACATTCATCCGCTCATGTGCACTAAGCCACAGAGCCAAGCTTCACCCCAGACAGGAGATTTGTGCACTGAGCACCAGATCCTCCTTCCTAAAACTAGGTTAAGGCACAAAGTCAACTTCTCTATCGAGCATAGAGTCTTACATACTCATTTTGTTGCACAAATCAACTCACAACTACTTGCACTTAGCCACTTAGACTTTGCTCTAAGTCTCTTTCCCTGCCATACATTCTTACCTATTTATACTTTTACAATCCCTTACAAAAAGGTCTAATCATGGGTAAACCCATGGGCCGGCATCCCATAACCCATTACAAAAACCCTAGGGACCCCTTACTAAGTCCACATAGCCCGCACAATCGGTGAGATCCACGATATCACCTCCGCCTGGGCGCTCCTTGCTTGATCTCTATGTCGAAGTCCAAAAATTGGTCCAAACCTGACCAAGGTGTTGAAATATTGTAACTGCATAGAGTATTCTATTTATTATTGATGTATTATTCATTAGATCAATCCCCTTTTGCAAAATGATCATGTCGAGTATTGTAAATGACCAAATCCCCTTTTGCGGATTGGTCAAACCCTAATTGTAATAGGTAGAATGACAAGTCGGCCCCCAGATTAATTAAAGGTGGTTATAACCACCCAGAATGAGAAGTCGGCCATGCTAGTGAAAAGACACTTTCGTTCACACCTGTCAGATTGGATAAATAAGAGAGGCTAGCGCCTCATTTGGACACACACTCACTTGTTCATTAGAGCCCAAGTTTGGAGCTGCAGATAGAGAAGAAAGAAGAGAGAGATAGAGGTGCATTCTTGGGAGAGGACTTTCTATATTGTTTGAGTTGTCTCTTGGCATTGTATTGGCTATCTATATTAAGGAATTTTTTGATGGGTTTTCTCCCCCATGAGGGTTTCCCAGGATAAATGATGTGTCTCTTGTGATTATGTATTTCTCAGTGATCCTATCTATGTTATGGTTATCTAGTGAATTGAAAAGAAACCTAATAATAGATTAAACCTTAACATAAGGTTTCCTCCAAACATGGTCAAGGGCCAACAATCCTCCAACACTCACCCGTGACTCGTCCCGAGTCACTCAGGTCTGGGCAATGTTGCTTCAAAGGCCTCGAGCTTAGCTCCAACTACTTCGAATTCCTACTTCACCTAAGCCTCCTACTTAGCGAGCTTCAGGATCATCTGCTCTGTAAGAGGACCTTCTAGGCATTGTTCCACTGTTGCAACCACGTGATCCAGTTGCGAGCCGTGTCCCTCAATTTCTTCAAACACCTTGCAGGATTCATCTTACACAGGTTGTAGCTTCTGCGCGACTTCCATTACCCTGCCTTGGAGGGCAGTGATCTTCTTTTGCACCGTGCTATTCCTGAGATCTCTTCATCCATTCAACTGTAGTGAGTAGCTTCATAAGCGCCTGTAGTGACAGTGCATGTTGTTGCACCTTCTGTAACTGCGCTTCAAGTTTCCTCAGTTCTGGATCTTCTGCGAGGCATTCATATGTCTATGCGCTTCTATCACTCAGCTCTTTTCATTCTTAGGCAAGGGCTCTGATCCTTCGCATTGTGTTCGTAGAGGGTTCCTTCCTCTAGTTGCACACTTCTTGCGGGGTGCTTGGTACTGCTTGGACCTCCAACTTTTTTATCCTTTCTTGAAGTTGTTGGATGGTCTCAGTGAGCTTCGCCACTTGAACCTCGACCGAATCTTGGTCCTCATGCACCAAGCCTGGCACAGAGCGACATGATTTATTCACTACTTCTTTGACTAAGTCCCCTTATGTGAGAAACTACTCCTTTTCTTTCTTTAGCTCGGATTTTTCTTCTCGGATCATCGCCTAAAACACTGCTTTCTCATTTTCATAGGTGGTTACACAGTACCGTGCTACTCGTAATTACTCTAAGACTTCCTATTTATCTTGTTTCAAGGCTTCTATAGCCTTCTCCTTCTCTTCTAGGACTTTCTAAAGTCGAGCCTCTGTCACAACTGCAAGTCTTCTCAATTGGGTTGGTTCAACCCCCAGTTCTGCAATTTGTGACGCAGTAGGTACTACACGGACCGAACGAATAGCTTGTTGTACTTCGCTCAATTCCTTTTTTATCCTACCATATAGTTCATCTTGCTTTTCTCCATATCTCTACAAGATGTCCTCGGAAGCATCCTCTATGGCTCTGTGGAATAAACTGATATCATCCTATGTGAGTGTGGCCTCCAACTAGGGCTTACTAGTGCACATCTTCTTTCTTGCTGAAGGTTTCTGCGGAGAAACCTTCCTCTTTTGTGGTGTTACTGTTTCAGCAGGGGGATCTTTTGGTGGTGTAGCTTCACCTTCTCCTTTCTTTTCTCCTTCATCCCCTCCTCCTTTTCCATCTGCTTCATCTCCTCCTCCTAGCGAGCCAAATCCATTTTCTTCATAAGCATTGTCCTCCTCATCAGTCTCTATATTCTAGACTTCTTCTTGCTTCTTCTTCTTCTTTGTCCCACTAGATTGTCCGACATGCTCGACCCGGGTGACCAAGAGGCTTCTTATGGTGTCAGTGTCAGAGAGTTCTACATCATCAACAAGTACAAGGAACTCCTCCGACCATTCCTTAGTGATCTGCTCCATGTCTTCATCTGTTATCTTATAGTAGGATTGCAACTCTTCTTTACTCTCATCTTTGTGTGCGGTGATATAGATGAAATGTGGATCTACGTGGAATTTTACTATCAGTTTGTATTGGTGTAGGTTGTGAGGTTTCATGCATGGGAATGCTTCAATGGCAACCTTCAGTTGTTGATAATATGCATGGAACATAGCATTTGACTGCCACTTCTTCGACATATTGTTGGTGTACCACAAGGTAGAAAACCTAGCGGCCAACGGCTCTGAGGGTTCGATCTCCGGGAAGGTGGCTCCTTCCGGCATTTTCCAAGCGACAAATGTGATCAAAACAATCAACCAACTAAAGTGGAACTCGTATCCCAAATCTTGAGCTTCGCGGCAATCCTTCTCAAGTTCATTGATGAGGTAACTCACCCAATTCATCTGCATGCCCTCCACACATTTTTCTTGGAGGTCCACCACGAAGTCGATGACCTATGTGGGTCGGTTCTTCCTTACGATCTTTTCATCTATGAGTTGGTAAGCGGGGCACACTGCGCCATCCTGTATAGAGACTACCTTGTAGCCTCGCTTTCCTTTGTCAACCTCGTTGTAAGCTTCCTTTATGCACTATGCCAGGGAGCGGTCTGAATCCTTCCCTGGATAAAACTATTGAGGGTCAGGTCCCTGCATGATTAATCCTATAATCAGGTGCATCAGGGTCGGATCCACAATAGTTCGTCGGTCAATCCACAGGTATCCGCCATGGTAGCACAACAAGAGGAGTATAACACACGCGTTAACCTCCTGATGGCGGCCAAAATGGGGAATCTTCATCACATTTATCATAGTGGAATGTGCCAGCTCCTTAATCCATGGATGGGAGACCAGGCGAGGCTTCTTCCCAGTTGCCTTAATCAAGTATTGGTGGGGCGGTAGAATAGCATAGTTCTTTTTGTTGCCTATATTAAAGTCGATGTTCTTCAGTAGCGGGATTTGTCCCAACTGGCTCCCAACTATGCATATTCCCTTCAAAATGTATGTGGTGATCAAAGTGTACTCATATTCCCGCAGTATGTTGTCATGGTTAACCGCTCCAGCCAAAGGTGGGATATAGTCTAGTAATATTGACAGGATCTTCTTCGCATTAGCCATATCGTCGTGATGCTTACTTTGTTGCTCGGTTGTGGGGTTGAAACGGCCAGAACGACATCCAGTCGAAGGGGAAGCCTGCATTCCTCTGGTCTACAATGCCTAGACACCTTCAGATAACTTTATATCGTCCATTATCTTCCTGATGACCTCCTCGAAAGACTTCTCTAATGCACTAGGTTCGCTCGACATTCTCACTTTTAAACAGACAGGTCGAGGTAGGTGAACAGAAAGGTGGGGTAGATAACGGATGGCAATGTCTATCTTATGATAACACAGCTCGACACACAATCAATTCTCTTCTTGGATCAGTTAATCACGGGTGGAAAAAAGTGGTCCCGGCGTAGCGTTCGATGGGTTAAATAAGCGAGGCACCGTAACAGATTCTTCCAATGGGTAGGAATGCTTCCATCAATGTGAATCTATCCGTTATGGCATGGTCTCAATGTCCAACGGTGGTCAATCCGCCCATAAATATATTTTCTATCCATTCTAGAGCGTCGTTATAATGGTCAGGGTGCCTCCAACGGTCATATAGCTCCACCAGGGAGAAGTCTGATTCTACACGGTCCTGTTGTTCTGGTGAGGTTCAAATCCTGAGAAGTTTCAGTCTGTGAAGTCTTCCATCTGTTCTTTGTAGCTTCTTGTAGCTTTTCCAACTTAGCTTTCTTTTTATTGAGATTTCTTGCCTTATTTCCTGTGATCTGAGTCTCCCTAACTGTTTATGGATTCTTCTTTCCATTTTTATTCTTATCTTCTCCTAGCATATGGACTTCGCACTGTTGATGTGCTCTCAAAAGGTTCGAAGTTAATATCCCTTCTCTTATTAATTCCAGGGTGGGTATTCTTCTTTCTTGCATGGATAGGTCCTTCAAACCTTCTTGCATTCTTTCAACCTTGACAGCTAATTGTCTTGCCTTCTGTTGCTTCGACTTATCCTCTCGTTCTTCTATTAGTCGATCTATTTTTCTAGCTATGAAATCCCTTAGTTCTTTCTTTTTATTTTCTGTAGCTTCTTCCTCTGCTTTCCTTCTTATCTGATCTGATCTTTCTCAATCCAAGTATTACCTAGTAAAAGTGGGAAAGGGGAGTTGTCCCCAATAAACTTAATGACTTCAAATTCCTCTTCAGTCGATGTTCCAGGAATAATAATAGGTACATTAGTAATTATTTCACATAAGGTTATCATATTTCCCTTAAACAAGCCTATCCTTCCCAATGAAGGTACCATGGAAGGATTTCCCAAAGTTTCCCAAGTATCTTCTGTCATAATATTCACCTATGTTTCCTCATCCAAGACACAATCTATGTCGAAGTCTTCTATTATTTCATTTATGCGTTGTTTTACTTTAAGGATCTCTGGTAAACTGACATCTTTGTGAACATCCATTGTTTCTTTAAACTATAACAACGTAGTCTAAACTTTCTCTGATTCTTTCTCTTTATGACTATCTAACATGCTCTTAGTCTCTCGACTTCCTTCACAGTTTTCTTATCTCATGTTCATTTGTTCAACTTTAGCGATCAACCTTGGACAATCCTCAACTTCATGACCAACAATTTTACAACAAAGACAAATAGGACCTGTACCAGGGAATTCCTTAGCAAGATGTCCCGGTATTATGCAGTTATAACATAGTTTCAATCCTCTCTTTCTCTTGTATGTTCCCCAACCTCTCCTATACTGCACACTAGGATCACAGTGTTGGACCTGCAATCTGCAAAAAAAAATCTAGGTTCCTGCATCCACTTATTAGTCCAAAAATTCTTTCTATGCATAGGAATAACATATCTTTCTTCATTTGTATTAACTTTACTTAGATCAACTCTTTCTTCCAACTATGCCCTAGCTTTCATACTAGGACAGAATCTATTAAACATACCTAAATTCATGCTTTCGAGATAAAAAAATTCACTTATCTTACTCTTATCAAAGCACAAAGCTTCACCTCTTTTAAGATCTTAACTCTTTTCTTCATATCGGATTTCTTTCTTAGCACAGAGCTTTGCAAGTCAAGTATATTATTGTGCACTATAGTAGAATATCTACGCATAGAGCTTCTCTTTTCTTTATTTCAGTTCCTAGTAATCACAGTTTCAGGTCCCGACAAAGGAACCATTTGTTGGCACAGGGGAAGACCCACGGTTCAACGCTTCGAAAATGCACCAACAAAACCCTAACTACCGACCCTTTTAGAAACACCTGAGAAGCAGGTGAAGTCTCACTCGAGGTAAAAGAAGGGGGGGTTACAGGACTCAGGTGTCTGTGACCAGGCTGGGACACAGATCTGTGATTCTACCACTTCGCAGAGTATTCTAGCATACTTAGACGATGATATACATTAGTTCATTAGTTTTAATAACATCCCAGTACATACCCTAAATATAGATCATCGCAGTAACGATAAATATTAAGTACTTCAACCACTTAGAACATAGCATTGATTTAGATCTAACATTCATTCATCCTTAACACATGTAAATCACCAAGCATCAACAGATCTATCTATCATACATAAAATCACTAAGCAGAAACATAAACATCACAGCACAAAGCATGCCAAGGACATGAGATATATGTGGTTCACCCCAGTGTGGGGCTACGTTCACCAACTTCTTTTTCTTCTTTTTAATTCTTTAATATCTACATTCATCCACTCCTATGCACTAAGACACAGAGCCAAGCTTCGTACTAAACATGAGATCTGTGCACTGAGCACCAAATCCTCCTTCCCAAAACTAGGTTAAGGCACAGAGCCAACTTCTTTATCGAGAACAGAGCCTTACATACTCATTTTGTTGCACAAAGCAACTCACAACTACTTGCACTTAGACACTTAGACTTCGCTCTAAGTCTCTTTTCCTACCATACATTCTTACCTATTTATACTTTTACAATCCCTTACAAAAAGGCCTAATCATGGGTAAACCCATGGGCCCACATCCCATAACCCATTACAAAAATCCTAGGGACCCCTTACTGGGTCCACATAGCCTACACAATTGGTGAGATCTATGATCTCAGCTCCGCCTGGGCACTCCTTCCTTGATCTCTATGTCGAAGTCCAAAAAGTGGTCCAAACTTGACCAAGGTTTCCTCCAAACTTGGTTGAGGGACAACAATACCTTTTTAAGGGATGGAGTATTAAATTTTCACTTCTCTTAACAACCTTAAATCTTCTCTATCATAGCTCCATCCTATTTTTCTCATCAAAATATTTCCAAGGTTGGTAATTTCACTCAAAACTGAGCTCTGGAATGAAAAATATGACCTCCTAAAGTCCTTGGATTTACACAAACAACATCTCTCTTACTATCACATGGTATACACATGACATTTTGTTATTCATTCCAACTGATGTGGAAACACCCGAGTCTTGACGTGGCACTAGCCTACCCTTCCATGGTGGAACCCCACTCGGCTCATCATCCTATTAGTAATGGACATCTTCCATCCTAATGGCGTCCTAGCCACCTTGTTGTATTCACGGATTCGTGGGAGGCGGTCTTGCGGACTCATGGTCGATATCCATACTTTTCATGAACCTTCCACCAACACTTAACTTCTTTTTCACTCACGGACTCGCAGACACATAACTTTGTGCCTCCCCTTCATAAGTTTGTCTGAGAAGTATCGACACTTAACCACTTTTCCACATATGCAGACTAGTTGACTCATAAATGTACAATTTTGTACCTCCCCTTCATAAGTCCGTCTGCGAAGTCTCAACACTTAACCATTTTTCCATATACGCTAACTAGTGGACTCGTGGACATACAATTATGTGCCTGTTATGAGGAACATCTCTCTATGGCTAGGGTGAACCACAACAGATGAAAATGACTGCAGAAATCAACTCTATCCCAACAAAATACTATATAAACCAATGTGCAAGTGAGATAAGAAAGAGGTCTACCTCATACAGATGTTCGATGAAGTCCACTATTGAGCACTTTGACCCGAAGCTATATACCTGCAACAAGTTCTCAACAAACAAGCAAAGCAAGCATATGGTGGTAATATAAAAGGTTATCACATTAGATAGCATAATCCATCAATATACATAAAAAATATGCCCATGTATAATAAATCATATATTTGCAAGATATCAATTGGACGAGAAAGGAGTATTTCTATTAATAAATGATCAGTAGAAGTGAAAAATATTACAGAATTTCATGTCAGTGCAGTTCGGAACCAAGAAACTAAGTTCCTTCCAGCTGAGCCTCCACCACTTAAATCTTCCACCAAAGGCAAGATCATAAGAGAGAAACAATGAGGTTCTCAATCAATAAGGGAAGAGCTTGGGGGTTGAACACTGTGTTCAGGCTTAAAGGACAAAGGGATGCAGACTCAATATGAAGTAAATAATTTCTCCAGAGTAAATTTGCTCTCAAAGTTGAATTCTTTCTCCTTTTCCATAGCTCGCAATTGGCCCATTTATAGCCTTCAAAATGGAACTGAAGGGCTGAGTCAAAACATTTCCAATATATGGAAGGCCAAGGATCAGAGATCTCCTATCATGACATGGAAACCCGACATTTAATTTTCATTTTCTGACACAAATCCCGATGTACATAGGTTGTAGTGGAGAAACCTACGTATACGATTGTTCTATAGTGTGCAAGATGCGTACAAGTGGAAAAATATTTATTTTTAGCTCTGGACTTTATCAACAAGGAAGATAAGTCTGCATAGGGAAATGGAATAAGGCCCTCTCTACAAGATTGCATAGGGTGAGGCAAATATTTCTCTAACAGATGCCCCCTAATGTGTGAGGTCATAGGAGTATCTGCGATGGCCGAAATACATTATAAATAACCCATAAGTCGAGTGGTATGGAACCAGCTGAATGAACTAGTTGCTCATTACATTCTGCACTAACTTTGCATACATGGATGCCATTAAAATTACACTGCAAATCCATGAGAAAATATACCAAACAAGTGTTTGTGGCCATGAATAGGAAAATAAAAATGTGGTTACATGCCAATAGTTTTCATAGTCACGAACAAGGCTCGGTAGAACCAGTCTCAAAACCAATCTGAAGATATTTGTATACCATGGAGTACAATCTGATCTCCCATGATCGTTGAAGTTGTATAGGTATTGGTCCAATGAGAATGAAGCAACAGCTCAGGAAAGTTGCGGCCACATAGTGATGTCTTCAAGTCTTCTACACAATCCATCAAAGGTGCAAGTCTACATCATCTGAATAAAGGAGTTCAGGTCGAACACAATGAGACATCATTTGATTATCGGTCATTGATGTATAAAATTAACAAACACGAGACAGTATACCGATAATGAAAGTAGGTATCAAGGCACCAAGTACATTCTTACAAGTGTGAATAAAGGATTTGGTTTTGAACACCTGAAGAATCTATCGATCAGGAGACATTGATGTATTCCCAACTGTCGATGGCAAGAGATCCTGCCACTGATGACTACAAGACTCAAGGTACTCATAAGACTCTAGGTCACGTTTCTAGAATATATGGGGTGATGTCGATGGAAGGAGACCCTCTGAAAGGAAAGCATTAAGGCATCTCTCATCATTCAGCACGAGGAACAAAGCAGGAGCTTCATGATTTGGTGGAAATCGGGTGAAGAAAAAGTACATGAACCAACGACCCGGTGCGTCTTTCGTGTGTGCCAAGTGCAAGCGGTACACGAAAAAGACACTCTGAATAGCATTCAATGATGAAAAATGTTGACAAAGGAGATCAAACCATCAATAATGTTAATGGAATCCAAGACACTACACGAATCCTAATGTGTGAATAGATGTCTTGCCGTCGAACATAAGGAAAACCACCCAGTCAACGACCAATGATGAATGTCGATTGTTGGGTTCAAGGTTACCTACCAATGATGAAAGTAGGGCCAGGGTGCACAATAGGACTACGGTATCATGTGATTCTGAGACAAACTGAGGGTATGACCGACATGCAAAGTCAAGAGTTCTAAGGAGTGGTCGACACAAGTTAATAGACTTCCTTTGAACAAGAGCAAGAGACAAATGGAGGACTCTGGTAACATAGACCCAATGATGAAACCATGAGATGTAGGAGGTATATATGGAACTCTCTATAGGGACTGGAAGAGTAACCAGACGATAGAGAAGACTCTGTAACGAGCTCAACTTCCTAAGGCCATGTTAATCCCAAAATTATGATGATGGATGGACTCAAATAACTTCGCACTATGTTCAAAGGTGAAATGACTGCTGCCAATATAATATAATACTCCCTTCCCGCCCGTATTATTTTTTATTTTTTCATAGACAAATGAATGTTATGATACAAAGGAGGAAACAAGTGTCGCAAGTAAGCAAAACTAGTTCCAACAGTGGAACATACCTATGCTCAATGCAGGAAATGCATGTGGGAGATGAACACTCGGGGGAATGTTCCCTCCTAGGTATAGCGTGTCAAATTGCGAAGGAAACAAGGCTCTGCTTGGTTGAGGATGAAAAACTGTTGACGCAAACGGTTTTTACGCAAAGTGAGAATAGGCTATAGGGTCAATACTGCAAGCGAGGGAATGAGAAACAATCACAACTTAATGCCAAAAAAATGTCCCTTTTTATGTCTTTTAGTCTACTTGGTGTGAAAAAGGGATAAACTTGTGCCAAATTGATGTCTTTTCAAATCCAATTTACGAGCGTGAAAAAGACAAGTTCAATCGACAGTATTTTCACTTATTGATAACAAGTCGAAAACGAGCTTAACTAAGACTCGCAATCTTTCAAATCCAATTTAACGAGTGTGAAAAGGAAAAATCACTTGGCAATATTTTCACTTTTTAAAGACGAGTTGGAAAAGAGCTTAAATTAAACTCGTTTGGGAGAATCTAGGCGGCAAGTCACGGGGGAGGCCAAGGCTCCCATGCTAGACTTCTGTGGAATGTCAGTATCTTACAAATAGCTGACACAAGCTTGGGAAAACCCAAAGCTCTCCAAGTTGAGGAGGATAAAGCACTAACGGAGTATATATTCTATGTGATGGACTAGATAATGTCTCTTACCATAAAAGACATAGGTGGGGGCATGGGATACCCTACAAGGACATCCCAATCGAAGGTAACTTCCTGGGGACTTAGAGGGAGAGCACTCGGGGAGAGAATAAATCTCTCTTGTTCAAAAGGTGCAGGATCAAGAATGATGATGACATGGTTGAAGGATGCATCACCCTCCATAAGAAGAGTAGGATTGACCAGAGATGGCATTGGTACGACCACTTATTCAATTATAAGTTGAAGAGGATGCATGAAAACACGGATAGGGGACACATCACCCTCGACGACGGGGGTGAGGTCAGGAGAAAATTGTGGCAGCATTATTGTCATGTCAATCGAAGGATAAACAAGGTGTGGGGAAACCACATATGCCTCGGAACCTGAAGGGCCCTTAGATCAGCCCCGTGCTTCTAGTATCCCTGTACTAGTTGGACACAAACGAGTAAGGTGATCTCCTTCGTGAGTCCTGCAAAGGAATTTAGGTTTATGTATGAGGAATCGCAGGTTCCCAATTCCCCCAGCATCATTCACAACCGCTGGTGACATGCTCTCAATGTGACCAGCAAAGGCAAGAGATTTATCTCCTACATGATGTATAGAGGTTGGAGATGTGATGTTGATAGGACTTGTGGCGGTTAGAGTGGTGACCCCAACATGACTAGCAGCAGCTGGGTGCGGGTTGTCAGCATGAATTGCAGAGGTTGTCGACCCATTTCCGACATGATCGGCAGAGGTTGGCAATGGAGCTCCAATATGACTGACAATGACTGGACTAGTGGCAAGTTGTGGCATTTGATACCAGGGTCTTGGGAAAGACTGACTTTGAAACATTGTAGTTCAGGAAGGATCCTAGTTTACCCCCTGTCTTTGTCAGGAAAGGTAGTACCCTCCGCCTAACTGATTCGAAGAGGTGTGCACGGGCATCATGATTGAAGTCTGTGAAGAGACAAAAGTATGATAAGGACTATTTGAGTGAGGATATATGTTTCCCTTTTTTGAAGGGGTTCCATAAAGAGGGTAGCCTGAACCGTAAAATTGATTCTCCTCATAAGAAACACCCGGGGACACATGAGTACCTGTCATGGGAAAAGTGTTCGAAGGAATTGGCATGGTGGACGAAGGATACATGGATGGGGTGTAACAAGTAGAAAAGGCACCCATCTGATTGTTATCTCCTAACAAAGTATATCTAGGATCGGATCCGTACGAGGGGGGGTTCCAACCTCCGGTCGTAAAATTTGGTTGAGGGACATGATTCATATCAAATGAAGACATAGGTATTGGGGCCATAGTGCCCCCGAATCCAATGCTATGATTCATATAAGTGGACCAGGGAGAGGATTGAAAGTGTGAAGGCATATCAATGGGATAATGACTAGAGACCCAAGGTGCGGACTGAGTGTCATAGTTTAGAATACCATTATAAGAAATAGGAGGATTCATCCCCATGAACTGAGTAGGCACCATGGGGTAGGTAGCAGTCAATGAGGGAGCCACAGGGACTCCACTATCCATGATAATGAGAACACAGTATAGACTCTTAAGGCCAACTAGTAATCAAAGAGCACATCAAAAGTCAAATGGCCAATATACATGCAAATGGGGTAAAGTGGTTGAGTGGCCTCCCTCCCTAAAGAAGGTATGTCTCGCCCAAGAGGGGCCTGAGACTCCCTGCTAAAGATTGGAGGTAACATAATCAGTTATAAGGGCCCTCGTGGGCTTAACAACCAGTCAGTCAGATCCTCTGGATAGGTAATCCTCCATAAAGGTTGTGTGTTTTCCGACCCTTATTTGACCCAGGGTACCTGCAGAATAACCCCTACAAGTAACCTATGAGACACCTAATTCAAGAAACTAATAAACCATTGTATAATCGATGCACAGGTGAGAAGTCATAAGTCAAGTACACCATATGGGCAGGGTAGCAAAGCCCGAAACCTTGAAAGCATCGCCTCTCACGGAGATAAAGGCACTAGCAAGATCCTCAGATACGAATAGATCCCCAGAAATATCTCTGACGCTAGGAAGGCATCGGAGGGATATCCCATCAACCAACTTCACGTGACCTCATGATTAACTTCGGTGTGAGAAGAGCCTCCTAATCTTAACAATTATACAATGGATTTCTCCACTCCCTGATTCAGACACATATGTTAATTTAATTTCCTTGCAGAAGTTTACTCACAAAATCCTATTCCAAGGCACTAAATCCTAATCTAGTTTGTGCACCCTAGAAAATAAAATCATGACTAATCAATTTTAAATTATAGCGTTGATTTTAATGGTCGTGATTACTCAAAAAGGTATGGTAGTGAAACTCGTGGTGTTATGACTCTGCAAGAAAAGTAAATATGAAAATAATGCAAAGTCCTAACTTTAACTTTCAATGAATGATATGCTTCTAAAAACAATGCAATTTCCAAAATCAAATTTGCAATTCTGAAGTAAAAATGTAATCTTTCACTATATGCACTAAGCTAATGATAAGGACTCAAAATACAAAAAAATGCCAAGAAATACAAAATGCCTATTTTTTTGTATTTTCAATATAACAAAACTGAAAATGCATGGACTGAAAAGTAACTTGATATATAACCCTACTATGTATAAAAATAAATAAGTCAAGCAGGATACAAAGCAGCAAAACACCAAGCCCAATGTGCAAGGACAGTAAAAAATGAAAAGATGATGAGAAAGAATTCGCCCAGAAATTCAACCAAAAGAGGGTTTCATGTCATCCCACAAGCACTCAATAGGCACTACAGAGACCTAAGAAGACTTAGCAAACATCAAATCTCACCCAGCAATCACGAGACCCAACAAACAAGCAAGGAAACCTGATGTACGTGAATGTTCAGGAAAAAAGAGTGTATATATGCAGTGTGCAGTGAGACAGACAACGTATATACGTGATTGTCAAGGCAAAAGGCTCGTATATGCTTCAAAATAGGTCAGGCAAGGGAGAAAGTCTGAAAACTCAGACCCAGAGTGAACAAGAGAAATCAAGCAATGATACGACAAGAACCACAATAGAAACGACAGCAATCTAAGGAGAAAAGTACTCCAAACCCTAAGAAAGAAGATTCAATCCCTAGTGGAGTCGCCAATTCTGTTACAAGGAAAATCTCTCTATGGCTAGGGTGAACCACAACAGACGGAAATGACTGCAGAAATCAACTCTATCCCAACAACATCCTATATAAACCAATGTGCAAGTGAGATAAGAAAGAGGTCTACCTCGTCTAGATGTTCGATGAAGTCCACCGTTGAGCACTTTGATCCAAAGTTATATACCTGCAACAAGTTCTCAACAAACAAGCAAAGTAAGCATATGGTGGTAATATAAATGGTTAGCACATTAGATAGCATAATCCATAAATATGCATAACAAATACGCCCATGGATAATAACTCATATATTTGCAAGATATCAACTGGACAGGAAAGGATTATTTCTATTAATAAATGATCAGCAGAAGTGAAAAATATTACAGACTTCCGTATCGGCACGGTTCGGAACCGAGAAACTAAGTTCCTTCTAGTTGGGCCTCCACCACTTCAAATGAGGTTCATAAGAGAGAAAAAATGAGGTTCTCAATCAATAAGGGAAGATCTTGGGGGATGAACACTGTGTTCAGACTTAAAGGACAAAGGGATGCAGACTCAATATGAAGTAAATAATTTCTCCAGAGTAACTTTGCTCTCAAAGTTGAATTCTTTCTCCTTTTCCATAGTTCGGAATTGGCCCATTTATAGCCTTCAAAATGGAACTGAGGGGCCGAGTCAGAACGTTTCCAATATATGGAAGGCCAAGGATCAAAGATCTCCTATCGTGATATGGAAACCCGACATTTAATTTTCATTTTCTGGCACAAATCCTGATGTACACGAGTTGTAGTGGAGCAGCATGCCTATACTCTTGTTGTATAGTGTGCAAGATGCGTACAAGTGGAAAATTATTTATTTTTATCTCTGGAATTTATCAACAGGCAAGATAAGTCTACATAGGGAAATGGAATAAGGCCCTCTCTGCAAGATTGCATAGGGTGAGGAAAATATTTCTCTAACAATACCTCCCCTCCACAAGTCTATCTGAGAAGTCTCAACACTTAGATTATTCGGTGATTTTGTCGGGTTTGCAGATTAGCGAACTCATGGTGTCACACACCCCGCTGCGGCGTAATAGAGTTTTCGCCTTTTCTAGAGGGACAAAATCCCTGAGATCCTACGGGGCTTAGTACAGGCTGCAGACGCCTCCTCTACCTCGACAGAGTCTCTGCGCAACCTCCTGGTCTTAAGGGTCGTTCAGTTTCTTTTATGAGCCGAAGCGGCTCCATCAATTCCTTGCTGGAATCTTAATTCAATCGATCCATAGGTCCTTCAAGAGTTCCCCTGTGCAAACAGCACTAGGCGCGAGCTCCACGACTCCCAAGAAACCACAACACTATGACCAAGGCCTATTCCCAAAGGTGCTTGTCACAACTCGCCATCTCGCGAGTTCGCGAGTCGAAGCTCTCGACTCCTCCTTTCCAATCTCGCGATACCCGAGATCACGAAATGGGTATAGCTCCCTTCTATTAGCGCCCTCCGTGCGTGACCACTGGCTAGGATAAACACTAGCTCACGTCGCATCTCGCAACTTAGCAAGTCGAAGGGTTGAACCTCCGTGCTCTTCCCGTGCGAACCTCCGAGACTTGAAAGTCAGCGAGGGTTGACCTTCCTTTCACACTTCTCACAACTCGCCACTTCGCAAGTTGTAGCGTCGATCTCCCGTGCTCGTATATCATGAATCCCTGAGACGCGAGAAGTCAACGGAGTATTGAATCCTTTTCCCAGGAAACACGTGTCCTCCTGTCAACCACGTGGGCTCCACCTTGTGGTTCTGCCACATGTCCACACTCGTGCCTCGGCTCTTGGCACTTCGTGACTTCTGATGTCGAGAAGAGGTTCTCTCAACCTCTGAACTTTCGAAGGTGCGATGCACGAGATGAAGCTCCTGATCCAACGATCCTCCCTTGACCTGGATCCAACAGCTATCCTTGCTCCTCGTGATTTCACCACTCGCGACTTGGAGCACCCAACTCCTAGGCTCTCATCTTGTGAACCTCCGAGTTCGCAAGATCCCTCGATTTCTGCCACCTGTTCTCCTCATATGGGCATTCCTGATCTTCTCGTGACTTTGCCACTCGCAAAGTCTAGGGGGCCAACCTTGGCACCTTCCTTTCACAAAACCCCGAGAAGCGATGTTACCTTTCCCTCTCGCGTTCTCGCTATTCGTGACTTCGCAAGTCGAAGGGTTGAACTCTCGTTCCCTTATCTCATGAATCCTTGAGACGTGAGAGGTCAATGGGTGTTGACTCCTTTCACTAGGTGACACGTGCCCGCCTCTCTATCGCACGGGCCCACCTTGTTGTTCTACCATGTGTCCCTCGTCCCCAGCTTCGGCACTTCGCGACTTCGCTTCTCGAAACGCTACCTCCTTTGTATCATGACACCCGAAGTGATGAGATCCCGAAATCCTCGCTACTCCTTATCACAACTCGCGAATTTGAGTCTTTCGGGACAAAAGTCTCAACCTCCTATCCGTCGATATGCCGAAATGTCGAAATTTTGACATGTTGTCAACGCAGGTCCCACAACGAAACTTCCTGCCTTTTTGGAGTTTTGGACTTCGCGACTTCGTGAATTTTGTTGCTAAGCTTTCAGTTCTTCAACCCGCGAAACCCTGAAATACCAAGTTCTAATGCACTTCACCAATAACTGGCTCACACAAATCCTTTCGCCCCTTCGGGACTTCGCCTTTCACGACCTCGCGAATCTTGAGGCAAGGGTTTTAACCCTTCAACTCGCGAATCCACGAAATGAGATTATGCAAGTGATCCAACAGTTCTTGTCGACTCATATCCTACAGTCCGATTTCTCCCGAACTTAAAACTTGAAAATAGGCTTACCCTAACTCGCCTACTCCTCTGCAAGATCTGACGGCTCTCGGGACTTCGCAAATTCTCTATGGAGAATTCTGACTGTCCAATGCCTCCTTGACGACTCTTGCGAAGTGAACACGGTAATTCGTTTGCTACTATTTCGAGATTTCAAGAGGATCATTCTTCCTCATACAGGGTTACTAAGATTTGCGCCTTCAAATCTTTTTCCAGGTTCTTGGTGAGCTTTCTAAGAAGGGTGTCTCTATGGGGAGATCTATTCAGGGTATCACCTGAGACGGATAAGGGTATAGATTTCCCGAGAACAGGCTTGAAGTCTAAATTAATTCAATATGTGTATAAATAGTGATTTATAAAACATAAGTCATACGTAGTCTTTCCATTATAAGCGTGCAACCACCATTTCTAAATCAAAACACTACACAGGCAGTCTTATATGTAAACCATTCATACAAATGCATAGACTATGAGCATACATGTCAGCATATAAATTTCAAGATGCAAGATGTAAAAAAACTTATCAGAAATAACAACAAATGTGATTGCAACTGCTGAGAGGGGTGCTTGTTTCCACCCAACCGTAGGCTTAGCGAGTCCCAACGGATTTACCAGTAGCCACCCCCGAGCTGAGACCACGATGTTGTGAGACTATGTCTCTGTTTTCTAGTGACCGAGAATGAAGGTTACTCTCCTTCTTCTTTGTTATCACTCACTCTGTGTTTTTCCAAAGTTCCTCTTCCTCTTTCCCTCGCGTTTGCCCCCTGATCGCCCACTCTTCCAGCCTTTTCTCCTTTCGGCGAGGTTGCGTGTGGAACGATCTTCCTCGCAGTGGTTAGGTCTGAGGACTCTATGGATGGGCGGTTCACCCCCATCCCTCATTATTCATGAGGAGCCCTTTACCTACCAATCCTGACGAGTCATTTAATTCGGGGCCAACGAGCCGCTCTTGGTTCTCCAGGCCAGTGAAGTCCAAATACGGTATTGGTTTCGGCAGAAGTTAACGCCACCTTTCTAGATGCCTTCTACCACCTTTCTTCAGCCATCGTGG
>SNQJ01S0015594.1:76748-91456 GCA_010110895.2 Picea sitchensis | reverse complement strand
ATTTTGGGATGGCCAAACCGAGATAGTGAACAAATGTCTAGAAGGATACCTTCATTGCTTTGTCTCTGATAAACAAAAACAATGGTTCAAATGGTTACCCTTGGCAGAATGGTGGTATAAAACTTCCTTTCATACTGCAACTAAAATGACACCATTTATGGCACTCTATGGATAACACCCTCCTTCCATCACTTCTTATCTAAAATAAAAATCTAAGGTTCAAGCAGTGGAAGATCACATCAAGCATCAACAACAAGTTCTCCAAATCTTAAAGGACAACCTGATCATGGCACAAAATCGCATGAAACAAAAAGCAAATCAACATTGTAGTGAAAGAAGTTTTGAAGTAGGGGATTGGGTGTTTTTAAGACTGCAACCATACAAACAGATGTCCCTCAAGCAAGCCAAGAAGGATAATAAATTATCACCAAAGTACTATGGCCCTTATAAGGTGTTGCAAAAGATTGGTACGATGGCATACAAATTGGAGTTGCTTGCATCTTCACGAGTACACCCAGTTTTCCATGTTTCATGCTTAAATAAGGTTATAGCTGACAAGATCCCAGTTCAAACTATATTTCTAGAGCTTGACGAGGAAGGAAAAATCATATTGGAGCCTCAAACTATCACGGACACAAGAATTCGCCAACTGAGGAATAGATCCATTTCAGAGTATCTCATTAAGTGGAGGAAACTACTTGTTGAATATTCCTCTTGGGAAGATGAGTCTTTTATACAGAAGCATCCATAATTATTCAAGCATTGCATAAAACACTTGTTTGAAGAGGATGGGCATGTTAAGCCCTAAATAGTGGCACATTACCCCTCAATTAGGGCATATTACATTAGTAATGTTATTTTATTATGTCGGCTTGGGTCCATTAGTTGTAATTGTACCTCCCAGACTCCTATATATACCAAGGAGACCTTTTCATTTGGAATCATCATGTATTTGGAAATCTATGTGGTGTATAAAGAGGTTGCCCCCTCGAAGAGGCTTATTATCTGAAATTCTCTCTTTTTCAAGTCGTCGAGTACTTATTCTGAGGTTTTTCTATGTTATCTTGGTATTTGGTTCCTAATAGAGTGCCTCTTTCTTTGTACTTGCATTTCCATAACTGAAGAAAAGAGAGTAGAGCATAGGAATCACCTTCTAGATGGGTTTTCTCCCATATTGGGTTTCCAAGGATATATCTTGTGTGGATGGTGTGTTATTTTTCTCATTACTTTCATTTTTCGTATTTCGTTTATTTCATAAGTTCAAGTAAAACTACTAGTTAATTAATCTGGGATCTAAGGAAAATTAGTTTGCATAGTCTAATATTTCATAATATTATAAGATCTGTTGTGACGAACTATTCGAGTGGAATATCCACATCATTTTATGAATCAAGGGAAATTATTCTCTAATACCAATTAATGTGGTTGGAATAATAAATAAACACATACAATCTTCAAAAAACATGAGAGAGAGAGAGAGAGAGAGAGAGAATTTGGGCCAAAACAAGATCACTTCAACTCTTAGTTTCTCATTATATTTCTATTAAAATCCCTTCAATCAAATCTGACCTAATCAAACACATTAAGACCCCTTTATTTAATTATTGGTTTCTCCACTACTTGCCAATGGATGCAATACTAAATGTTGGAAATAATAATAACAATAATAATAAGGACAACTACATTAATATCAAATGGCTACACTACTTCCTAGATCCCATGGGGTTCTTCTCCATCTCCCTCATCCCCTCCACATCAACATCGACGACAACTTTTCTAGTGTAGGGTGCCTCCTCGACAATGGTAGTAGCAAGGATGTGCCTTGATCCCCATCTCTTTTAATGAATAAGTTGTCACATTCCAACAAAGAGTCACAACTATTGGAAAAGTGTTATATTTTTTGCTAGTACACTTAGTATCATCCTGATATAAAGGAGGCCCCTTAAGAGGAAATCTTGGGTTTGTTTTGTGCTTTTTTGATCAGTAGTTTTCTAGTCCATTATAATTTAATTCTGGTTAAAGGATTCTGGTTTTAATCTAATATAGGTTAATGGATTAGGGTTTTGGATGCTATGGAATACCTAAATATTGTATTGTGAATGATTAAGTTAATATAATGAAGGAGACAGGGGTGCAACTCTAATTTAGGATGGTTTTCTCAATTTAGGGTTTCCATGGAAAATCTTTGAGTACTTTAAGTGCCATTGTTTCTATTTCTATTTTTGTTAAGAATCTATATGCATTGATTCACTTACAAAGTTTTTAAACTTACATTTGGTTTTAGAGTGAGGTTATTTTCTTCAAGGGGATACCTTTCTTGCTAGGGTTTATGTCATTCTTGATAGAGCAAGGCTATCTTGGGTTTGTGATAAACTTGGTTTCATTGGGAGCTTTATGATAGTAATTATTGTGTGAAAGATAATGGAAAGTAAATTCAAAATCGAGATTGAGAAATTTAATGATCGAAGCTTTGAAACATGGAAGCTCAAGATGGAGGACCTTATTATAGACAAAGGAAAATGGGTCATTATAGACCCTGGTAGTGTACCTATGGGTATGGTAGTGGTTGATTGGATGAAGTTTAATAGGGAGGCAAAGAGTATGAACTATGGTATGGTAGTGGAATCCATACTATTGACTGGATGAAGCTGGTATGGTAGTGGCATCCCTACTATTGAAATAAATGAGGTGGAAAACCATGGATAGTTAGAGAAAATATGCCTTATCTATATGATGTCACCCCCAAGATAGAAACAAAAATATTTTTTCACGGGGTAGATTTAAATATAGAGGTAGATTTATATCTCCAATATAATCTTTAAGGAAACATTGGAAATGTGGTAAAGTTGGGAATTATAAGAAGGATTCTGTATCTAAAAATGTTGATAAAGGAAGGGATTTGATGATGCTCCTTCGACAGAAGGGAAGACCTCCTCCTCCTTAGAAGGGGATGCGTACTTGGAATCTACAAGTACACATTTGGATCATGATGTATGACTGGTTGAATCAGGTGCTTCATTTCATAAGACTAGACCTCACAAGGAGTGTTTTTGTGAATATGAAAAGTATAATGGAGGTGATTTTTTCCTAGGAGATGACTCAACAACCAAAAAAATAGGACATGAAAGAGTTAAGTTGATGCTAAAAAATGGAAGGATTAGAACTCTCCCTGGTATTTTTCACATTCTAGAGTTGGGTGGGAAACCTAATATCTATAAGTAATATGAGTGACATTATAGGTGTGCAAATTGTATTTGAAAAGGAAAATTGCAATATCATTCAAGAAGAAATGATGTTGTGGAGGGTAGTTCAGATTGGGACTTTGTACAAGATGTCGGGAAGCACTATTACTTTTGGTGTAACAATTCTATTGTTCCTAAGGGTATCAATGAAGAAGACAATATATCTACTATCTCTAGAGAGAAGAAAAATCTATGGCATCAAATACCATGACATATTGGAGAGAAGGGCATGTTAACTCTCTGTAAATTTTCTTCGGCTAATAGACAAACGACGTAGGTAACTGTTTCAACCTAATTTAGAGCTGAAGCACTAGCCTGCTCAACTCAGAGAGGGATCTCTCGATTCACTTGACATTCCTTTGGAAATCAATGGTTAGATTTGGTTTTCTTTGGGGGTTTTAATAGAGTTGCTGGCAAGGAAGGGGAGAAACACTCAGGGCTATGGAGTCAAAATTCTGAAAGTGAATGAAAAGAATGATCAGCCGGTAGAACTCTCTAAAGGATAAAGGCTAAATGAGGCAAGGAATCTGAGTTATTAATTGAATTTAAGCAGAGTCTAGGAAGAAAGAGAAAACAAATAAATGCATCAGAGCATTACTGAAATGAATTATGAATTTGTTAAGAGGAAATAGATACAGTTTAAATTTCTTAAGCCAAGAGCATCATAAGATGAATTATGGGCCTTTAACTCTCCAATTTGAACAGAAGAAAATGTGAATGGAATTAAAGATCACAGGAAATACATACAATGAAGGAAGACCAAACTCATATCACCACCATTACAATCTTTTCATAGAGACTTCAAAAGCTTCTGCATATATATTCAATTCAGCTCCAGAAAATCACAATGTAGTTCAAACAACCAAAAAGGTGCCCTTGCACTTCTGCCAACATTAATTCATTCAAAACTCTTAGTACTTATACAGTTTGATTACAATGGTTAAAACTAAAGCGTTTTAGTGTCTAAAAACTAACTACAATAATTACAAGCCAACGGTTTCATTAGGCGAACCGACTTACAATGATTTAAATAAAAACATTTCATAAACTAGGGATGGATCTCTCTGACTGCTCGGCTTCCTTTGTGCCGTCTATATTGCTCCGATCTCCTGTCGAACTTGCCAGTTTGGTGACAACTGGAGGTTACTTACTGGTCCTAGGAAAACTACATTTCGTCTTTCCCAGTCGCACGATCTCCTTCCACTGTGAGTCAAAAGGAATCTCGTAATCCATCATTTCCTTTATCAGAATCTCCAGATCAATTCAAGTAGCGTAAGACATTGTCGGCAACCCGATATTCACTGTCTTAAACTGATTTAAAATCTCAATTTTTGTGGCCAAATACTCCACCAAAATTGGTCCCTTCAGGCTCTCTTCTAGGTCTTCAAATCTTGAATGATACATTCTGAACTGAGTGAGGAGAGAATTATATTCTTCTTGATTGTATAATTTCCCTTTGCCATCCCAAAATAGTGGGAGGCCCTTGATAAACAATTTTTCAAATGTATCCTTGAACTCTTGTATACTCTGTTCCATTTGCACAACTTTGGTTTGAACCAACTTGAGAAAATTGTGCTTAGTGATGATCCTCCTAGCCCAAATGATCAGTGAAGTTATGTCCTTTACCCCAATGGTCTAAAGATCAGAAGTGAGCACAAAATTCAACAAATTAATAGTGTTATGGGCCCATTCCGAGGGATTTTTTTTCCAGTGTCTCATTAACAACAGTACATCAACTTCGGCCAGTGATAGCCATGTTGTCTTTGTCATTTATAAAATTCAGATAAACCCTGAACTTAGCAGCTTCAACAGCAACAACATCCCATATTACATGTTTAGCTCCTTACAAAAGTCCTTTACCCTTCAACCTCATTTTCAATTTGCTCACTCTTTCCTACAAATCTTGATTCTCCTTTTAGTATTGGGCCATATTTTCATCTTTAATTTTCATCTCTTGCTACAGCTTTTCCATGATCCCCTTAAGGCTCTTGATTTCTCCTTCTCTAAGGCTAACCTGAGACATAGCATGAACCAATCCATCAGTGCTTGATCCAGTTTCTGTAGTAGAAGGTACAATAGCCACCATGTCTGATTTTGTTGCCTGCCCTTGTGACCAACTTTCTTTTTCCTTTTCTAGCTGCAACACTTTAGCTTTGTAATCTAGTGCTTCTTGTTTGAATGTCTCCTTTTCTTTCTCTAGAGCAGCTAGCTCTATTTTCTATGGATGTTATTCTCTGATGTCTGTGGATGTTCTGTGGTAGACATCTTCAGCTTCTTCTTCAGGATTTGGATAATATTTTATTTCTCATATAAAGAAGCCTTTACCCCTTGAGGGCCTTCATATTCCAATCTTTTGACCCGTGTCTTCCAAGCTCTACTGGATGATTTTTCCTGCTTCAATTGTCCATCCAATTTTAGTGTATGGGTTGTCAATCTTGAAACCTTCAGACTCAGACTCAGGTAGTCTGAATAAAGCATGTCACTGGTGTTTCTGTGTAATTTTACCTTATCTGGGGCACCAATATTTTCATAATGCGTCTTGATTTTAGACATTTTATCATCATCTTCCACTACTATGTTAAATGTCTTTCTTTCCACATACCTGACTGAGAACAGGGAAGCCTTATTCTAGGAGATATTCTCTACCTTGGGCAACAAGACTCTTATTTCACTATTGGCCATGCTTCCCTTCACAACATACTGGTTCATTAAGTCTTCTTTGGATTGGTAGACTGCCCCAGGTGTCTTGCTAAATACATGTTTCTTGTTGCTAAAAACCCTTGAGCTGCTTTCACTTTGTGGCATGCTTCATGTACCAGCCTCTTCGTTATTGGTTACACTTTCCACCATCTCCATGCTCGTTTTCTCTTTAGGTTCTTCTTCTTCCAGGTCCACTATCTGAGAGGATGGTGTCATTTTCATTTTCTTGAGAATATTTTGTTGACTATTGACACCCAATGCCTCTGAACTGCTACTCTTGTTATAAAAAATCATCTTTGGAGCTTTAACAATCAACCTTGGAGAAGTTTTTTGTGTCTAGATTTGTTGAGGGGCAGACTTTATTTGTTGTGTCTGATCAGGTTGCAAAGTGACTTCCATATCTGCACAGGTTTCCAGATTAGCCAATTTGTAAAATCCTTCAACATGCTCATGCTCATAGGGGCCTTGTTTTCTCATCAGTCTTCTCTTAGATATGATCTAATGCATATCATATTTCCTCCATTGTAACTATGTAAACCCAAATCCACTGAGTTTATCTTGGATCTGAGGTAAACAAAACTTGGTCTTTACCACAAAGGGCCCTATTATGAAAGGAAATTTTAAGTTAGATGCCTTGTGTGTTTTCAGAAAATGCTCTGTCTCTGAAATAATTCTTTGTCTAATGAAATCTAGGGCAAAGACTCTAGGACTAAAAAAGACGGGCAAAAGGTAAGGTCCTTCTTGATAACCATATACCCAAATTATAGTAGAATGTGTGAACATAACCCAATCTCCCACCCTGTTCTCTGGATTGGGTTGCAAAGAGTCTTTCATTTCTTCCAAAACCCTTGGCAGGTCCATGCTGATGATGAGTTTATAAACTCTAGACATGATATTGTTTATGAAAATAAGCATGGTGATCCTTTTGCATTCAGTCGAGATGACTGCGGCTTCAGGGAATTCGGTCTTATTTGATTCCAAGAACATTCTCAGCAAGTGCGTGTAGTACATGAAATGTCTCAGTGAATTGAAATTTACCAGTTGTTGGTGCATATTGTCAGCCATGAACTTTTCAAAACTAATACAGATCGACTGACTAGACTCTGACAGAAAAAAGGTCAACAGGAAACCCAACATGAATTCTACTACAAATTTTTCGTTATCCAATCCTAGAATTTGACTAAGTATGTAACAATCCCACTAGACTTCAATAACCATGACGCTTACATTGATAAGTAACAACAGACTCTCAAAATGGTGTTCAGGTTTAACAATGGTTTGTAGAAATAGGGTTTTTACTTCGAAGGGACATTCTTTGTAGACTGTGATCATTTTCTCTTCCTCGAAGGGTTCTAACGTTGTGGGGGAAGACTCAGGTATACTGAGGGTGTGTCGAATTGTCGGGCTATCTATTTGACATAAGACCTCTGATCCTAACTTATTCAAGATGACCTTTTCTTCCTGCAAATACTATTCTACACACTAGCTTATGAACTCTGGGAAAGGGAAAACGACTTCTATGGTGTAAGGGGTAATGAAGGCTTGGGCCGCTTCGAGGAAGGGTATTCGTTTTCCAACATTGTCTAGTAAATTGGATTTGGACACGGAAATGAGTGAGACTGTTATTTCTGTGTCAAATACATCAGAGTCCATGTCAATTAGGGCTTCTTCTTTAGAGGCGAGTTCTTGTTCTGTTTTGGATAAAACAATAGGTTTCATGGCCATAATGAAAAATACATGTGAATCAGTGGAGACTGCTCGAATCTAGTTCACTGTTGAGCTTTAATTTCAAAGTGTTTTGGGGAATTTTCTAAATTTAATGTTTGAAATATAAAATGATCGGAACCCCTTCTTTTATATGCACTTTTCGATATCAGGGGGTGGGAAAAACAGTTTTGGGTAGACCTCTTTTTGCCTTGATATGCCTCTAATGGCACCACATGTCCACAGAATGAAACCATAGTATTTTCCCCAACCCGCCTTCAAAAAAATTATCCTTTGTGCTACTTCATGCAAAGCCCGATATGTGTCCACGAGGTCGTCTGGGCCGCTTCATGATCTACGGTCCGACATGCCCTATCAACTTCCGTGCCTCCACTATATTGGCCCTTCTTCGCCAGATGTGACCTGGTCCTCCAAATTTATCACATCTCCACATTGCTCCTGCTCGAATCTAGTTCACTGTTGAGCTTTAATTTCAAAAGGAGTGTTTGCGCCAATTTTCTAAAGTTCGAATGTTTTGAAATATAAAATAATGATCGGGGCCCTTCTTTTATATGCACTTTTCGATATCGGGGGTGATGAAAAACGGTTTTGGGTAGACCTCTTTTTGCCTTGATATGCCTCTGATGGTGCCACGTGTCCACGAAATGAAACCATGGTATTTTCCATGGCCCGCCCCCAAACAATTATCTTTCGCGCTACTTCATCGCCCGATATGTGTCCTGGCCGTCGATCTGGGCCGCTTCATGATCTACGGTCCGACATGCCCTATCAACTTCTGTGCCTCCACTATATTGGCCCTTCTTCGCCAGATGTGACCTGGTCCTCCAAATTTAATCGCATCTCCACATTGCTCTAGCCTTCTACTAAATCTGAAACTTGTATTCCATACAAAATTGTTATGGTGATAACATAGGCTTCAAATGGGGATGTTATCCTCCCTGCGAGGTAGCAAAGAACTGTAGACCTAGTGACTATCCATTGGGTTGTGATTTATCTATGAAATCTGAATCTGCTGGTCTTTATTCAAAAACTCAAAATCGACCCAGCATAGCTCAGGGCCTTCACCTCGGGCTTTAACTATGCTGCTTTTATTCCAACTTCTTCATGCAAAACGAACAACACAAAATGATTATGTACAATGAATGGAAGGGGTGATGATGTTTAAACGATATAATGCTTGAGGAACCTTCCATTCACAGGCCCTCCTCCAATGATGTCTCCATTATTATCTTGTAGTATGTAGGCGTTACTTCCACGGTATGCTACAATTTTGAACGGGCCCAGCCATAGGTGATCAAATTTCCCATGTTTTCCCTTATCTTCATTTATGGCATCCCATTTTAGTACCAAGTCTCCTGGTTTGAAGTTATCCACCTTGGCATGTCTGTCGAAAGCCTCTTTGATCTTGTCTTGGCGCAGTTGAGTATTTTTGAAATCTTTTTCTCTGGTTTGTTGTACACCGATGAGTTCATCCTTCCTTCTTCGTGTGGCATCTGTCTCTGCATCTTGCTCCTGCAACAGTCTCATTATGGGAAACCCCAATGTAGTAGGAAAAACTGCTTCAGTGATATAAATGATCTGGAAATGGGACGTGGCAATGGATCTCTTTGGGGATATCCTGTCATCCCATAGTGTATGGATGAGATTTTTGTGCCATGCTTTTTTATTTTCTTGCAATAGTTTTTTGATGATTCTAACTAATATTTTATTTGAATACTCGGCCAACCCATTCCCTTGAGGGTAGTATGATGTAGAATGACCAAGGGTGATATTGTAATCACTGTAGATTTTTTCTATTTTCTTGGACTTGAAATCTGCTGCATTGTCTATTATAATCTTGATTGGGCATCTGAATCTGGACATAATATTGTCTTCTAAAAATCGGATGATAACATCATCTGTCGCCTGCCTGGTAGGAATTGACTCAATCCACTTAGTGAAATAATATGTCATTGTCAAGATCTATTTGTGTTGAGTTGAGGATTATGGGTGTATTTCTCCTAAAAAATCAAGGCCCCACTCTTTGAAAGGGGCTTCCACTGAAATGGGTTTTAAAGGCAGAGGCTGCAATTTTCCTTTACCATCGAAAATCTGACATTCATGGCACTTTGAAACCTCTTTATAAACGTCAGGAAAAATGTTAGGCCAATAAAATCTGGCCCTCAAAATTTTATGCACAGTTGTATTCCAATAATGATGACCTCCACAGTCACCCTTATGGAAATCTCTGATGGTTTTCCCCGCTTCTCCTTCTATCAAATAGCTTAATAAAATTCCCCCTGGATCTTTCCAATATAACAATTCATTCACTATACAAAAATTTTCTGCCTTCAGTTTCAAGAATATGGCTTTTGTTTTACTAAATTCAGGAAGAGCTTGCAAATTTTTTAACACAAAGATTATGTTTGCATACCATGTAGAGTCAAGAAATTTCTGGGATATTTGTGCAGTCGCCTTTTCCTCTTCCGTTGTACTGTCTGACAGGTCTGCAATGAAGTTTATTCCCAAGAGTTCACAATTGGTCTATGCCATCAACCTTGCAAGCCCTTGTCCTTTGATCAAATTGGTGGGTTTGATTTCAAGGTCATATTCTAACAACACTGCTATCCACTTTCCCCTCTTTCCTTCCGGATCAGGCTGGGCTAAGATGTCTTTCACTGAGCTACTGGGTACATAAGCATTAGTATGGGAATGCAGGATGTAAACTCTGAATTATTTCAAGGCCTTGACTAAAGCATATGCTTGATTCTCCATGATGTCATACTTCAGAGGAGCATCCCTCAACGTCTTGTTGTAATATGCTATGGGCTTCTCAAAAGTTTGGTCATCTTTCTGGAGTAAAACACCAGCAATTGTGTATTCTGAGGTGAAGGAGAACAATATGAAATCCTTTTCAAAATTAGGACTGGCCAGCACTGGAGCCTTGGTCAATGCCACCTTGATGTCTTCAAAGGAATTTCTTGCTTCAGGAATCCACTTTATTTCATCTCCCTTCTTGAGCATGCTGGTGATGTGTTTTATGATTTCAGCCAAATTTGGGATAAACCTTCTCAGAAAATTCACTTTCCCCAAGAAAGATTGAACCTCTTTTTTTCTTTTGGGTATGCCAATTTTCAAGATTCCATCAACCCTGTTGGGATCTACCTTTATCCTCTCTTTCGAAATAATATGACCCAACAACTTTCCTTCTTCCATGGAAAAATTTGACTTCTTGGGATTCAATGATATACAAAACCTCCTACATTTTTCAAATGCCCTTCTTAGATGCTTTAGGTGTTCATTATCTGAGGTAGAGTACAAAGTGATATCATCAAGGTAGATAACAATGAATTTTCCCTTCTCGACAACAAAAGATATGTCCATAGCTCTCTGAAATGTTTCCCCTGCATTCATGAGCCCAAACAACATCTTGGCATACATTAATGTTCCCCAAGGTGTTGTGAATATTGTTTTTTCTTGATCGTCAGGGTGCACCATAACCTGATTGTATCCAGAGAAACCATCTAACATTGAAATTTTTTGAGAGCCCACCACCTTCTGTAAAATATGATCCATCTTAGGCAATGGGTAGTTGTCTTTTAGAGATACTTTGTTCAGATTCCTAAAATCCACACACAACCTGATTTCTCCACTCTGTTTTCTTACTGGCACCAGATTTGCCACCCATTTAGAAAATATCAGGGACACCATAATTTTGGCTTCAAATAATTTCTTTACTTCTTTCTCGATCAAAGGTAGCAGTAAAGGATTTATCCTTCTTAATTTCTTTTTGAATGGCTTCTGGTCTTCTTTGATTGGGATAACATGTTGAATTATAATTGTGTCATAGAATTTCAAATCATCATAGCTCTAGGCAAAAATATCAGGGAACTCTTTCATCAATTTGACGTATCTGTCCTTGACTTTAGGGCTGAGCTTTCTGGACAACTTAACGATCTTTGGATCGTCTGGGGTCCCAATATTACAATCTTCCACATCCCCTTCATTTACTGTAATCTTTGGACTTCTGGCCACATCATTATTATCAAAGAGTTTCTCCAATGGGACCAGATCCTTGGGAATGATGTTTCTCTTTAGTTGCACGATATCTCTTCCTGCAGTTTGATTGTCAAAATACCCTTCTTTGGTGAAAGCAGTCACATCCACTTCATCATCACAAAATTCATCGTCAATATTCAAATTCTCAAATTCATTCTCCATCTTGAGGAAGCTTTCAATCTGTTTGTCTTCTTCAAAAGCTTGCCAGTGTTTCATATTTTCTGGTACTGCTGGCCTGTACTTGACCTAAACCTTGTATCTTTTTTCAGGGAAAATTGGAACTTTGAAAACTGTTGCTGAAGTAGCCAAGGAATCAACAACCTCATTATGTTCTCTTGGAATTGGAATTGCTGAAAGATTACATTCTAGAAATTTCTCAAGGAGGTATAGTACTAGACTCCTATAAGCCCTCAATCGGGGATGTTTTGCTTGGTAGATGCCTTTGATTTGATTTATAATTAGCTAAGAGTCTCCATGTACAACAATTCTTTTGGCACCCAATTCTTCCAAAACTTTCAACCCCAATATTAATGCTTCATATTTGGCCATGTTATTTGTGCATTCAAAAACAAGTTTGTAAGAACATAATTTTGAGTCTCCTTTGGGGTGATTGATCCAAACGCCATCTCCCGCTCCTTCTCTACAGGAAGCCCCATCAAAACTCATCTTCCATATCTGATAATCTGCTTCATCCTATTGTTCTGAATATTTCTCATTCTGCTGATAAGATCTCTCTTTGTTAGCCATGCCAATTTCTGGTTCTTTTTCTTCGAAACACAGGTCATTAAAGAAAATAGAAGATCCCAACTCAGTTTCCACAAAGTAGATGGGATGATTACTTGGCTGTGACTTATTGTTGACCATGTATTTTAGCAAAACTTCTCTATACAACCTCCTGTCCTGACCAAAAACAAGGATGGTTGCGTATGACATGTCCATCTGGAGGGTTCCCTTTAATTTTGTATCCCAAGACCTTGACAACAACATGCCAAACTTGGGAGAGATGTCAACAACCACTACATCCATGACCATATTATTTGTTGGGATTTGTGCCAAAGATACCACCAAATATTTAATAAGACCTAGACACTTCACCTTCCTGGAATTGAAAGAGAACAGATCTTTGTAAGGCCTTGTGATGTCTAGGCCCAGTTGGTCCATGACCACCTTGAGCATTAGGTTATGAGATGATCCTGAGTCTAATGTGGCATTATGTAGAGTTATGTCATGACTTTTCAAGCTGACATAAAAAGGGGGAACTTCTTCATTATCACCATTTTCTTCTACTCTTGGTCCAAATAAAATGGTTGGGTGATCATATTGTATGTTCAGTGTATCATAAGTTTGTTCCATCTTAAGCATCCTGATAATATGATTTCTATATTCGCTATTCTTGATTAATTCATTGAATGGTACATCAATTTTGATCTTGGCCATCTCACTTTCAAAATTAAAAGAGGATGAAGTCTTCTCTACCTCTTTGGTGACCATTTCTTTCCTTGCCTCCAATATTCTCTTCTAGGGTTCTTCTTTTTGCTTTCCTTTGTCTACAATACCCTTTGCAGTTGAGTCTTTTGTAGTAGAACCTTTTTTGAACTAACTTGAAGAAGGTATGTTACTCTGAGCTTCTTTGGTGGGATTTCCCTTTGGAGGGTTTGGAGGTACCTTTTGATTTCGAAGGTTATATTGTCTTTGGAATTGCATGATGGAATTTTGCAATCCTGTCTCGTAATCTTCCCTTTCTATTAATACCCTTTCCTCCTCGTCTTGCAAAAAGATCTCACTTGCGTCCATGAACTGGTTGTGTTCTTCTTTAGTCAAAAATACCTTTGTTTCTTTATCATCACAATAGTTCATGTTGTCTTCAAAATATCCTTTATAATCCTCATTCACATAATTATTTTGAAAAGGAGGCCTTATTTGTTGTTCCCCTCGATTTCCTTGGTTTACCTGATTCTCCTGATCCGCTTGATTCGCCTGATTTCCCTGATTTCTTTTCTCTCTTTGTCTAATTTGTGGGATTGTTGGTCTCCTCAGATTTCTAGGTGGACCATCATCTTGTTCCCTGAGGTTAGACCTGTTACCCAGGGCCATTCTTTCCATCATCCTCTCCATATTCCTCATCATTTTTTCAAACCTTTCTTCTGAGGTTTGTGAGGTTGAAGGTTGGGCCTTATCTTGAGTTTTGTTCATGTCTCGACCAGAGTCAGATTTTATTTTTCCTGAAGCCATTAGATTCACTTTGAATTATATGGCATCAATCATCATATAATCTAATGTAGTAGATCTTCGTTTTCTTAATAATAAAGCGAAATCACTTTCAAAAGAATCGACATATCTGAGTTGAGCAGCTTTAGGGGGGGGGGTTTACCTCTGCAGGAATCAAATTATAGACCTTCATAAATCTGGCTGAGAACTCCTGCACTGTTTCATCAGGTGATCTCTTCATGTTTTTATACTGGGTCAACAACTGAAGGGGATTTTTCTTGTCTCCCCATTTTTCAAGGAAGTTGGTTTCAAAGGCCTCGAAATCTACGATGCTAGCAGGTGGAAGGGTTCTGAACCACTTCCTCACTTCTCTAGCAAGACTCTTTGTAAACAAACTCATCTTTACATATGCAAAGTCCACCTCCTCCAAGTCTATGAAATCATTAAACCAGTCGAGGTGCTTCTAGGCTGATATGTTACCTTCAACATCATATAACTTGATCCTTAAGTTGTAATCTTGAGGTAAATCATGTAGTTGAGCAGGCAGTATGAGAGGAGAAAATCTAGCTGCCATAACTGTTGTGAGGGGTCAGAGTGGTTGTTGGTTATGAGCGGGGATCACTAAAGGCCTGGCAGATGCGGCTAAAATCATACCTTGGAATCTTTTCTCCTCAAAGATAGTCTCACTCAAATAAGATTCAGATTTCGTTCTGAATAGGGATTGTTCAAATTTCACTTCAAATTCAAGGTCTTCAATGCTAGTCACTCCATCCTTGGGAAAATAAATATATTGGT